>VYZM01009863.1:560970-780204 GCA_013398915.1 Dromas ardeola
CAGAATCATAGAATCACAGAATCGTTTAGGTTGGAAAAGACCCTTAAGATGACCAAGTCCAACCATTAACCTAGCACTGCCAAGTCCACCACGTAAATCGTGTCCCTTGGCACCATGTCTACAACTTAGATACACACATATAAAAACATATATATATATATATATTTCCCACAACACTTCGTATTGAGTCACTTGATGACCTGCATGCATTAGGTCAGCCCTACCTAGAAGAAACAGAGCACAAACTCTATAGCTTCTGTCTCTCGCTTGTGGCTGTGCCAGCAGCTTGTGCTGAGGCTCAAGAGTACGGTCTAACTTCCACCTTCTGCTGGAATCCCAAGAGGTTCAGGATATCTTGCTCGTGTGGCAAAACAAGAATGCGTTTCAATGGTGCTGTTCCACCTGAGGCCAGCTGAGCTTTACAAAGGAGGCATCTCTTCACTGTATTCTTCTGTTAAACAGGTTAAGTTAGATACGCTCAGGAACTGCTTAATAGCCTGACAAAATTGAGCCCATTACTGATCAAACAGCTGTGGTCACTCCTGATTAAAAGAATGTTGTTGATTGTGATGATAACAGACTAAAATTCAACAGCTTTAATGTCTTCATTGGCTTGAGAGGTTGAAGTCATAACTTAATACATCTCAAGGAGAGGTTTTAAAGAGGGGCTGTGCACTGGAGGTACACTGAATTCCTGATGACTAAGAATGTTAGAGACAGAGAAGCTTCCCTTGATAAGCATAGCAGAAGACTGTGGAATTCTACTAGGAGAGGAGAATCCTGGCCCTAATCCATCCTTCCAGCACTATTTACACAAAGCACTGGGACAAATAGTGATCTCTCCTCCTTATGCCATTTTGTGGTTGGTCTTCAGGGCTACTGCTCAGAAACGAGATTCATGGTTTTGAGAAGGACCTGGAAACAGATTTTTTCCCACTTTCAAGGAAACCATTTTCTAAAGACAGGAACTAGCAACATCACTAATCCTATCCTTGGATTTTGAATGGAAAGAGTAAGAAGTAGTGTGTACAGAAAGGCAATTAAATCCAAGAATTTGGGCCTGTAACTCCTAGGCTAACTTGATTTGCAGCTCAGGACATCAGATGGGGACCTCAGCTTTGATGGCAGAGGAGATTTTAAACTCGTCTTTGCCACTGCCTACTAGTGGCTTAGGTATTTTTTTTTGAGAACTCATTTCTCAGATTTGCAACTAATATGCCAAACAGTGCAATTTTGTGTAAGGATGCTAGAAGCATCTGCAAATATAAAAACATCCATCCAATAACGCAGATCTCCATAACTGACCGATTGCCGTGAGAAGACAATAATTCAATGATTGCGTACGATCCCTTTTTATTCTACTGAGGAAAACTTGAAAAACTATTCCCACTGGCACGCCTCTCTACAGCTCACAAATATAGGTAGCCTGACAAAGATTTGGTAGTAATGTGGAGGAATCATACCAGTATTTAAACGGTAACCACAGAGATGCATAACTTTAAAACAAAATAAAACAAAATCAGTATGTGTAGTACCAGGGAGGTAGGCCTACTATCAGCTGGGAATTCAGCTCTGATTCCTGTATCTACAATGAGAGGACTCGAGGTGTTGTGACATTTAGTGCATAGACAGAATTGAGTTACAACAGGAGAGACGAAGTCACTGTAACCCCTATCTACTAAATGAAAAATTCCATGGATGTGCAAAAATATAGACAACACAGAGGAAGCCGTAAGCTCTTTGTATTGGGGTGAGAACACTACGGTCTTACTGACGCTCAACATTCCTATATACAGTATCATGAAAGCAAAAGAAAAACGCAAAAAAGAAAAAAAAGTTTTGACAATAACAACTTCTGCCACAAAACTGTATCATCAGGACATCTATTAAACATAGAAACCTCTACTAAAATACCAGCCTTTACCACAGTGTACAACACCATTTGACTATCATGAATACAAATCGAAGCAAAACGCTAGCATTTAAGCCGCAGAAGAAAAGTTGAAAATAAATCATAAAAAGTGTAATGATAAAAATTGTGAGGCAAGACTTTCTTCTACCACCAAAATAAATTAAGTTTTGTACAGGTTTATTGATTTTAGCTTATTGTTTACGGTGGTAAATAGTCATAAGATAATGATTTGGAAGAATAAGGATTTAAAAGTATTTAAAAATTGCTTTCAATAGAGACCTTCTTGACACCAGGACCATCTGTTTTTTTTTTACAGCTATAGTTGAGATGGACTGAGGACTTACACTATTGCAAACTGTTGACAACTGTAGGAACACAGACCTACCAAGAACAATGCTACAGGGCTGAATTAGTAAATGAAACAGACCTTGAGGTAATTCTGGGGAATACGAAAAACCCCAAGAAGAAGCAGATGCATCATCACAGGACTCCTACTGCGCCAGCAGCAGGGGTACTGGCTGGTTGGTCGCATTTTCCAGGACACACAATTTTGAATAGTGTGAGAACCTTGGGAGTCATGTGAAAACACTGCCCATTCATGGCTTCAGGTGTACTGATGTGGAAGAACAGAGGAGTTCAATTAACTGATCGCATTAAAAAAAAAAAAAGAACAAAGCATAATGTGGAACAACTGTGTATATCCGATGCTAGCTTTGTGTAAGAAAAATGCAATTCATCTTCCATATGAACCTTTTTGAGGTCAAGTACGTGAGCGTTTACTTATCGCAACACACCGCTCAGATGGAAGATATAAAGGTCTGTTCTTATTCAGAGATCAGAAAGAATTTTAAAAGTTAGCTCCTGGAAATAAATGCTGAGTGTACTTTAGTATTAAGATATATGTCTGTACAAACATTAATAAGAACTGGAAAGATCTGTTACTGTATTCATTGATCTTGATTGTTGCTGTCCCCGTGTGCTCTGAATTGTTCCCTGTACCAAGAAGGATTTGAGTAGAGTAAGGTACAGCTGAATTAGTGAAATCTGCAGTCGTGGAAATTTAAATCTGTAATATTAAACTGGTAGAATTGCTGGCTTCCCTTAGGCTGTAATGGCTGAATGGGCAATGGAAGAGAACATCTTATTTGGTTAGTTTTACAAGCACACGCTAGTTCCAGCTCATAAGTCTTATCCAGGGATACATTTGTGCCTCTACATAAAAGCATATCCAAACAGCAGCAGGTACAGATATTACACAAACAGCCTTTCAGCATCTCTCTCATAGGCACACTACAAACCACACATTCACGGTGGCTATTTTAGTTTAAATGCTTGGTCCAGGGTAAAGGAGGACCACTTTTCAAACAGCTGAAAAGAATCTGAAGAACTGACCCCTGCCCCGAGTTTGACATGTTCTATTACAGTAGCATTTATACATCCCTTCCAAAGTGGAAAACAGACTAAATTAAATGCTAAAAAAGCAAAGAAGCAGCAACAGTGTATTTCAGCAGCATAGACATTGCCTTTGTACGTGTGTTGCAACAAACAGCCAACCAGTATTGGTAGGTACTCAGCTGAATACCAAAATTATGTACACATCCTAGAATAAATGAGATACATATACGATTCCCTACAAGTACTTTTTTATTCTAAATGATTACATTATTTTAGAATAAAATACTATAACAGTTCTCAGTCAGAAATCCCATTTGATTAAAACCAAAATAAGCTCACATCCAGAATCTACAAGGCTACCGTACCTACCAATACGAGCCCTAAGCTGTGTTCTGAAAACAAAACAATAAAAAGACTAATATCGCATAGAGGAAGTATATGGAAATTCCCCATTCCTTCCAGACCTTTGTTTCAGTCTTAATTAATTACTCCTTTAAAAAAACAACTAAAGGAAGAAAAGAAAAAAAATTAAATATGGAGCTTTATTATCCCCTGCAGGAGACAAGTTAAAGCACTGGAGGGGGCTACTGAAGAAGGCCACAGTGGTCAGTTGTGTTATATGCAACATTAGAATTGCAAATATCTTTTTTTAGGAAATATCTCTTATTTTCACAGTTCCATGAGTGAGATACCCCACCCCTCCTTACTTACACTGTCCCTTTGCCAGATTAAAGAAAACCCCCCTGCCCCGTATTACTCAGCAATTACAGAACACATTAAAATTAAATATGACAACATAGCTAGGAAATGAGAGAGGGATAAAAGCCGGTAAAGAAAGTCTAATAATGAAGACTCTAGTTCTGGTGACTAAGTGACACAATATCTAAAGCCTTTTCCAGGTTATTGAGATTTTTATTCTTTTACACAGAGAGAGAGCAAGCGAGAAGGGGAGGTGGGGGAAGAAGAATCTGTGGTCTGTAAATGATCAGCACAAAAAATAAATTATGGTCAAGTAACTGAACTTTTCTGATGTGTAAATTGAATCATTCCCACACGCTGGTGTTTTATAATTAAAAGGCCCTTTTCACTGTGGGAAATTTTACTGAATTTTGTATTAAAAGAAGAAACAAACCATCAATCAGGAGGAGGTAGGGGAACTCAAAGAGCTCAACCTATTAAACTTGAAGAGTGTAGTCGAATTCTGAATGACTTGCTCTAGGAAACTGTAGCTCTTTTAAGGCAGGATACTGTACAAACATTAATGAGCAGAACGCGTATCTGATCGCTGTTCTAAAATCTTTTGTAGTCATCTAGAAGAACACACTTTCCATTTGGTGTCACAAGACGCAGAATGTGGTTTTAAATCAACCCTTTTTGTGAGCTTTAAATTACTTGACTTTGGTTACCATTGAGAAAAATCACTGAGTTAAAACCAAAGGGAAAAAAAAAATAATACCCAAACCAGGTACTTGTTCAATTCAGTCCAGTTGCTATGTAAGTACTGATCAGGCAGATTAAGCTTTGCTGCCAAATACAAACACTCCTGAGTGGGCACCCACACCTGCCGCTTCAGAGCCCTGGTACCTTAATCGGCTTTCAGCTGAGCTGAGGTCATGGCGAAAAATGACGTTGGCAAATTATTATTCTAAAGCGGGGCATCATTAAAAGTCATCACACTGCGGCATACGTAGGCAACAGTAGTTTCTTGTGTGAACTTGAGAACTCTCACAAGAGAGATCATTTTGAAAATTTCATTATTTATTCAATTATGTTCTATTCTTGGTAAGTCTGGTAACAGGGTAGAGAATTTATCACCCTGGATTTTCTTTCTTGGACAAAATATTTACATCTGTTAAAGTCAGCGCTACGTGAATTTATCCCATTTTATATTTTGGCCTACACTGTTACTGCAACAACAGTAAATTAGACACAGCAGTATAAATTATTGATAACGGGCAAGTCAGTAGAACATTGTATATTGAGCGCATACCGGCCTATTGTAATTTCGTAGTTTGCTCCGTTCTGTCATTTGGACAACTGTGTGTCATTTAAAAAACACCGACGCAATATACGGGTCCCACCAGAGCTTAAGGCTGTAGGAAGTTTCATCTTACCTTCAGCGTTCTATGTGGTGTTACACTGGCGGGTCTCTGATGATCCAGGAATCTGCAATGAGAATAGATTATAAAGAATTTGGTCATCAAACATTTTCATTTTTTAAATGTTTAATTTTTATTACAAAATACCACAGTAACTTCAAAAATCAAAACATAACACAATATTTTTTCCCCCTGTGCCATTATTTTCCTCTTTGCATTGTGATATAACATGTTCATAAACTGTGTATCTTTCCTAAAGTCTAAATGAGATGCAGATTATCTGTAATAAAATATTTATAATAGCCGCTGCTGGACTGACATGTTACTACACCGTTAAATGCAATTTTATTTGTTTGAACCATATGGAAGTGTTGATTGTATGTTGCATACCAAATGTAAAAATGACATTTTGGAGATTCATGTTCATTGCACCTCATTTACTGTCACATTTGGTTCCTTCAGGTCATGCATGAAAAGGCTCTTTCCTTTCTGCTACTGTGGAAAACTGATCGTGTGTCCTGAGAATTTCATATAAATTTTAAGAGAAAGGTCTTCCTAGCTTTAGCACAGATTATATGAATTTTCAATTGCAACTTAGCAATTTTGTTGATGTATGCACCAGCAAATATATTATAAAAGCCCCTGCCATAGCTTTGCAAATACTATTATTCAACAGTAATAAACATAAAACATATGGAAAAGATAATGATTATTTTTTTAAAGAGAAATAAGCCTAATGGCACTTAGACTACATACAAAGAGCTATTTTCAGATGGTATTTTTCATAAGTATTACAAGCTTACAGTGTTCTGAAGTTAACTATAAAATGATTTTCTGCTTTAATAATCAGGAATTTGGGATTATTTCACACAAGAAGACTGAGCATTAATAAATTAAATCGATACATGGAATAAAGCCCTTGCCAATAACAATAGTATCTGAAAATCATGTTTCGTTCTTATCTTTCTTACATTCCAATTATGTTCACATTGTACTGTCTGCCAAAAAGGGAAAAAAAAAAAAAAAAAAAGAGTACAATATTCTTGAACCACACAACAAATGTTTTACTTCTAAAACTCCTCTTCAAACAAGAATTCAAACAGCCCACACAATTTTTCTCTGAGCCTTTAATAATTCTGCAGTTTTGCAAGTGATAATAAGTTATGATGATTGATCAAATGTGAAAAAAGTGTACACTTCCTATACTTGTGGAAATACTTCCTCCCATGAAAAAATGTTTCCATTCCGCTGTGCTTTCAGCATTTTAAAAATGTAGTGTGAAGGAGCATTTCACTAGTAATTTTTTTTTGTTTCAAACAAAAAGGTGAAGTTTAAAAGCTCAGCATATTCTGTGGTTGTTTTTTTTTCTTTCTTTTTTTTTTTTTTTTTTTTTTTTAAAAGGTAGATGTTGGACTGACTGATCGAAGAATCAGAAGAAGGGGTATCAATATGATCCAAATAATGGTGGTGTACTGGTTTTGGCTGGGATAGAGTTAATTTTCTTCCTAGTAGCTGGTACGGTGCTATGCTTTGGATTTGTGACCAAACCACCGTTGACCACACAGGGATGTTTTAGCTCTCGCTGAGCAGCGCTTACACAGCATCAAGGCCTTTTCTTCTGCTCACGCCGCCCTACCAGTGGGTCGGTTGGAGGTGCACAAGAAATTGGGAGAGGACAGCTGACCGAAGGGATACCCCACACCGTAGGAGGTTGTGCTCAGCAATAAAAGCTGGGGGAAGGATGTTCAGAGTTATAGTATTTGTCTTCTCAGACAACTATTACACATGATAAAACCCTGCTTTCCTGGAAATGGCTACCATCTACCTACTGATGGGCAGTAGCGAGTGAATTTCTTATTTTGCTTTGCTTGTGCACACAGTTTCTGCTTTACCTATTAAACTGGCTTTGTCTCAGCCCATGAGTCTTCTCGGTGTGAGCGAGCGAGTGGCTGCGTGGGGCTTGGCTGCATACCAGGGTCAGTCCACAACAACCAGCAAAGGCATTCTTAATATTGCCTTCAAAATTCTGACAGGCAGAGATTAAGAAACAGGATCAGCATCCTATTTTTAGCTTCCAGGGAAACCAGAGTGCTACAGACTATGTTAGATGATAATACTGATTGGCTCTACAGTCTGAAGAGGTGGGCGGATATTGGTTCTACCTGAACCATGAAAGGCATTTCCTACAGTATCTGTAAGTACAAAATAAAATAAAAGTCAACTCAAACTCTCCCAGGCGGTACTCTCCCACACAACATGTCTCCCTAAATTTATGCCCTGGATTGTAAATAAAACTTTTTTTTTTTTTATATATATATATGTGCAAACATACATAAAAATGAATACATAGGTTGACTGTACAGTGAACATAAACATGAAAGAAGCTTAAATACTAAAATATAATTGTAGCAATATGGGGGCAAGGTACTGAAAAACCAAAGGCTCAATATTAAAAATGCTCTAATGCATGGTGACCGGTTACCAACCCATTGATTCACACCATTTGAGCACAACCCAAATACAAAATAAACAGAATTGTGCCTAACTTCCCGCCTGAGGGTCTAAGCATTCCTATTTGTGTCACCAGAGTATCTGCACCAGAGATCATAACATAGCCTGCTTCAGGAATTCTCAACCCCAGACAGCAAAGGAGCTGGAAGGCAAACCTGAAACGTTAACGTATACAGACCTATAGCAACAAATCTTAAATTTCGTCCTTGTGTTTTCTATATGCCTTATCAGTTTCAGGAATTTAATCTTTCACCTCCGGAGGGTGGGCTAATCAATTCTAAGCAATGACTTCACACCTGTCAATAAGATATTTGAATTCAAGAAAAAGCAGGAATTCTTACAACTCTACTCTTCAATATTTCCTATTTCTAGATTTAGGTGACCCCGTGCTCAAAATTCTTCCCTTCCTGTTTCCATTTCTTAAGTGTCTAACTGTTCTGATTCACTTAACTCATATTTCTGAATATGTTCCTAAGCATTGCACACTTGAAAGTCAAGCTCGGTGACACTCACTGCCAACATATTTAACTTCCTTTGATGCTCTGATCTTCATTTACTGGAGCATGATCAAAGAGCGCTGCCCTCAGAAACTTGGGGAGGAAAACTGAAAATAGCAGCCAGTTTAAGTCCAACAAATAGCAATGGAAGCTCATCCCTGATCAGCTCCTTCTGAGGTGCTCAGATGCGGAATTCTTCAGTTTCACCGGAATCAGTCTGATTAGACAGTCTGCTGGTTTTAACGGGAAATGTACTGAATAGCAGAGGGATTGCGATCAGGAATTTTAAAATTGAAAAATCGGACTATTAATCTCCAGTAGTTCAGCTCACGCACAAACTCTCACAACAGAACCCGGGGCAAGAATCCCAGCACCGTGGAAGGCACTGCTGTGTGAGCAAAGGAAGTTACTGTTATCAGGATGTGTAAAATGCCAATCTGCCACAAGAAAATTAAAATTTCGTCTAATTGTTCCTAACTAGCTTCTGGAAGAAGGCAACGAAAGGTCATATACGATGACGCTAGTCCAGACAACGGGGCAGCAATACAGTTGCCTGGCTTCAGCTGCCTGTCCAGGAGGCAGCAGGTCTCCCATAGGTCCTAATCCCTACTGGGACAAGACAATACAGTCAGACAATGGCATCAGTTTCTAGCAATCCACCAGAGATCGTGATACTTGCTTACCACCCACACAAAGTCTGTGGAATATTTATTATAAGTACTGAGTCGGAGCCTTTCATCCCATGGAAAAAATGCAAAATAGAAGAGACGGTAAAACATCAATGCTATTTTATGTAAAAGTGACTCAAAAAAGCTCATAAAACTTTACTGCTGCCTGCCAGATAAAACACTGAAATGACCCAGCTCATCCTTTTTCTTTAACTACTAACTTTAAAGGTCTATTAACTTGGAACTTGAGTGATTATCTTGCTATGCTAACATCTGTGAGAAACCATACGTTGATTTGAATCGGGGAAGAATACCCTGCACACCAGAAAAAACAGTTTTCTGCTTCAGGACACTGAACTGGAACTTCATCTCCTGCACAGTTATGTACTGAGATGGTAAACAGGGGTAGTGAGTTCTTCCACAAAACATTCTCTCTCCACCTTTGTTGGTAAGGACTCCCGAGAACCCTAAGTAACGGCGACTCAAGTCAACCGAGAAGGAACTAGTGTAAGGTAGAGTTGATGTTGTTATCTAACAAACAACAATTTATGGCACAGAAACTAAGCCGGTAAGTACCTTCTCACAAAATGGGACCCTCCACACCGGATTTCAGTAAGAGTTATATGGAACAGAATGGACAGAGCTAAACATTTATCATCGTCTCAAGAAGCATCCTGGCTACTGATGTGAACAGTGCTCTTTTGTAAATTGTATTTGAGCCATGTCCCTAGACACAGCTGGAAACAGTCCTGAGCCAAAGATCACGTAGGGCATTTTTATTTACTAGTTTATTGAGTTGGAACACGGGCACAATTGATCCAAAGTTCTTGGTAACGAATGAATTAGAAAGAGCCAAGAGTTGCAGTTCCACGGAGAATAAGTAACGCTGGGTTCTCAGCACCAGCCTCATCCAGTACGAATGAACGGGCCTTACAGCCTACCGCGGTAAGAAACAGTCTGCTGGCATAATCCCAGCCACGCAAGGAACCAGAGGCCACAGTGTCCGCACTGAGCATAGACACTGATGTAAACAACCATCTGACAGGCACAGTGAGAACAGATTTCTTGGGTCCAGGAAAATGGGTACAATTCAAGTAAAAAACAAAATAAAATCTAAAGAATACAGTTAGAGATATAAAAATATATATATCTATAGTTTTATATATATGTATAAAACTATAATCAAACATATAGCTCATATAGAACAAGTTTGCATAGAACAAATATGTACAAAATACTATAGGTATATATGTGGATATCTGTGTAAACCTGTATTTTTACAGATCTTTGAGAGAGAGAGATATATATCTCTACATCTATAACTGTTCTGTACAAACTGGTTACATTGTTGCTTGTGTGACAAAAGCAGCACACCCTATACGCATATATTATTTTAGAACATTGTCACAGTAAAACCCAGTAACATAACTGTATATATGACAGCCCCAAGCTGAGTGGCCCGGCTGACACGCCTGAGGGAGGGGATGCCATCCAGAGGGACCTGGGCAGGCTGGAGAAGTGGGACCGTGTGAACCTCACGAGGTCCAACAAGGCCAAGTGCAGGGTCCTGCCCCTGGGTCGGGGCAACCCCCGGTATCAGCACAGGCTGGGGATGGAGGGATGGAGAGCAGCCCTGCCGAGAAGGGCTTGGGGGGACTGGGGGGTGAAAAGCTGGACGTGAGCCGGCAACGTGCGCTCACAGCCCAGAAACCCCCCGCAGCCTGGGCTGCATCCCCAGCAGCGTGGGCAGCAGGGCCAGGGGGGGATTCTGCCCCTCTGCTCCGCTCGGGGGAGACCCCCCTGCAGTGCTGCCTCCAGCGCTGGGGCACCAACAGCAGAAGGACACGGAGCTGTTGGAGCGGGGCCAGAGGAGGCCCCGGAGATGCCGGGAGGGCTGGAGCTCCTCTGCTGTGAGGACAGGCTGGGAGAGCTGGGGGGGTTCAGCCTGGAGAAGAGAAGGCTCCGGCGAGACCTTATTGTGGCCTTTCAGTACTTAAAGAGGGCTTATAAGAAAGATGGGGACTTTTTAGTAGGGCCTGTTATGATAGGACAAGGGGCAATGGCGTTAAACAAAAAGAGGGAAGTTTTAGACTAGACAGAAGGAAGAAAATTTTCACTATGAGGGTGGTGTAGCACTGTCCCAGGTTGCCCAGAGGGGTGGGAGATGCCCCATCCTTGGAAACATTCCAGGCCAGGTTGGACGGGGCTCAGAGCAACCTGGTCTAGTTGAAGATGTCCCTGCTCATGGCAGGAGGGTTGGACTTAGATGTGCCTTTAAAGGTCCCTTCCAACCCAAACTAGTCTATGATTAGTAATAAAGATTTGCCTCCTTCTACAGAAGCATGTATTTTTCATTTAATTCCGACAGGAATAGATCTATGTGGTCTCTCCAGAGCCTCAACATGCTGTTAATTCATGTGGTTATTGATAGTGATGTGTACCCACTAGAGCTCCTGACAATAAATTTGAACAATAGTTTTGAAAGACAGCCTTGGAATACACATCATTTTAATCTTAAAATGTCATTACTTAGAAACTATGGTCTTCAGCTCACAGGTGGCTGTTTTGATTTTGTCAAAGGATGTTTATCACATTTTCTATATCTATGATATCTTTTGCCATAGAACAGATTCTTAATATATTATTTTCACGTTCACAGTATTACTGGTAAAACCTGCTGAGATGCAACCTCGCAGCTATAAAGATGCCAGTTACCTGTCATACGTGCTTAAAATAATTGGTATCATAGGAAAAGTAACACAATAAAAAGTAACATTAAAGAACAGGTCTCTCTGTGATACAATGCAGAACATACGTTCAAAATACGTGTAATAATTAGAGCACTGTGCATCCCTTTTCATATCAAAAATGGCATTTCTTAAACTATTTGTAAGTATGAATTTCATGCTATAACTATCGGTTCTAGCAAATCGAAGGCCTCCTTCTTCAATTACATGTTCACCCGTACTTTTAAACATTTACAACTTCACAGCACTTTATCCTACGCCGAGTCCACTACCACAACCAAACAGAAAAACAAACTACCCTTTTGCATTGAAACACCTATTAGATTTTTCTTAATAGAAAGAAAGAATAAAACAGGCAAGAAAAACAGGGGTAAAGGTAAAAGAGTTTAAGAGTGACCGAAATATTTAATTGCTTAAATTACCGTGAACAAGACTACATTAATTTCTGCACTTTTATCAACTTTTCAACAAAGCTTTGAACAAGCATAAACCAACAGTATGTCTTATCTTTCCAACTTGGATTTATCCCTTAACCAGAAGAATGTTTTTTTCTGTTTACATGGAACACAGTATATTTTGCTGCTGATGGCACTATGAAAAATGCATCCGATGTAGCAAGGTTCTACATACACAGCATTCAATATATATTCTTGAAACGTCAAAAGATGACTCTGTGTGTATGAAGACCATTTTAGGAATATAAAGACTACATCTTTACATTTGTTGTTTCATCGTTATTATTGCCTGCATAGACCACTTTTCTGCCCCTCCCCTGATTCTGTATGTTTAAATCATGATGAACATTCCCATGAAGCTGAGACCGGCTGACGTGCCTAGAACGATACGACAAGGAGCTTGCCAAAGACTGCTGCTCTGTGCTTAGCATGATAAATTTTGGTAGTTCTGAGAGAAACCTAACATATTTGGAAGCCAGTTGTCAAAGAATGTTAGTATTCAGATCTGTACTGTCTAAAATCTCAACTTATAGTTAATTAAATGGAGTCTAGATTTTAAAGGAACTCTATTTCTTCACTGATTAATCAAATAATTACTATTTTAATCAGTTTTGAGATTAAATTCTGCCCCATCAAAAGCAGTACTTCTAACAAGAGCCAACAAGATGCTGCAAATGAATGTTTTGCGATACCAAGGCCTTCACAAGTCTGATTGCAGCCCAAATCACCCAACGTTTTTAAGCGGTATTTTCCCCACTCACTCCAGCTGCCAGCATCACTGAAGATGATACACAGGTTTCAGCAGTTCCCACGTTTAAACCAGACATCTGAACACAGAGTAGCTAATTCAGACTCTTAAATGCTATTGTAAAAATGACAAACTCGCCGCTTCCCCTCCAAAATCCAAAGTTGTCTCATTTCTCTGTTTTACCTATGTATTACCTGTGTGATATCTACGTATCTATTTCTCTTGTACTGATAAATTGTAATGAACTGCAAATTTCCTTCAAATCATTTAATTTGTGTTGTGTCATGCATTTCCACCAACCCTGCAAGTTAGGCAGAAATATAATCACTGTCTGGTAGGTGATCAGGTTAGTATAAGGTAAATTGTAATTAGAGCAGAAAATTCTGTGAAAACTGCTGTGTCTTATATATTTTAGAGGTAACATAAAAGCCTCAAATAAATAACAATGAATTGAATGGAATGTAATTTATTCTTTTCAAAGATTTCTTGCAACGGATGTCACAAAAGTAATATCCAAGTCTTAAGTTAGTTTTGAAATATGCAAAGTCAAATGAGACCTTGTTCACTAAAACTAAAGATAATCACCCTAGGCTAAACCTGTGTGTGGTTTCGGCTGCGATGTTCTTTGCACTTCTTTTTACTTTTGAAGTCTTTTTACAAAGGTGTAAAACAGTAAGGATGAGAGAAGAGAGACCAAGTCTTTAAAGGTTTTGACGGTTTGCTCTTCAACACCTATAACTGGATTTTCCTGAAAGAAACCAAGGGAAATATTTAAAAAAGCTTATGCTGATCCGCAAATATTTGCCTCAAACATATATATACATATATTTTTTTTTTTTGATCAAACTCTTTAATAGCACTTTGAGAGGATGTAAGTTTTGTCTCCAGCTTATTTTTGGAAGTTTTGAAAAGAGGGTAGGCCTTAAAATCCAAGAAGTGTTTCGGGGAAAACCAGTGCCCTAGACAGATACAATTACTGATAGACACCCGTGGGATATAATTGCCCTTGTCAACCTTGAACACACAGTGACTAAACATCAGGGAAAAAAAGCCAATATTACACCAACTGTGCACTTAACTACAGTGTTTCTGTGTTCACATGGAGAACACAAAAATCAATTTATTGTGTGAGAGCTACAATCCTTTCAGAATCCAGTCAATCCACTGATTTATTAATGCTATTGATTACACTGAACTAAACGTGTAATATGAAGACTTGCCACGTCAAAACGTAACTCCCAGTTTCTAGTTTAAAGATTTGATTTTCCTCTTTGGCACGTGAATTATCCTTGCGACCAACTCCACTAATATAAATGGGAATTCTGTGAACACTTCTACGCCAGTTATATTTCTCCAAGCCTGCAGAAAAGTGCTTGGTACTGCCTTTTACTTCCATACTTAAATATTTATACACAGAAGCCCTTTTTCTAAGATCTGAGACAAGATGGACACAAAATATAATTGCAATTAGAGATATGCTGAGCTTCCAGAAAAAAATATGTCTGGAGACTAAGTCATGAAGAATACCTGCTGATTCCTGGGTAGTGCGGGTACTTAACTCACCTGCATGCTGTGCGTCTAGTTACTGTTTGTATTTCACAGGAGAGATCCATTTCCCATATCAATAGTGGGCAACCAATTATAGCCAGAACATATTACTTCAACTATCATAATATATTAGGTTGCAAGTGGCAAATCATGAGGATGATCTACGATAATTGAGCAAACCGACAGCAAGTTACGCGCGCGTGTGATTCATCAGAAGAGAACAACATCACATGCAAAAATCAACAGCAAGTGCCACGTTAGGTAGACTGGAGTCTTCACCTTCCTCCTGTGGTTTGCGGTGACAGGAACACCAAAGACCAGCTTTCATTATTTACCCCAAAGTACGCATGCTTCTGGTTTTGAATTATGATTTTTACTGGGAGAATTTCTATTCCCCTAATGGTAAATATATATATTTCTTCTTACCCTGGAGATGCACACATTATTATGAGTAAAATAACGATAGAAAAGAAGACCAAAATATAGTGTTTGTCTCAGTGGAAAACTTATGTTTATTCTGAAAAAGTTTGCTCATAGACTGTATCTAATTTATGTCTTTTTATTGGTCTGAAATTGTTTAGGAAATTCACATGTTTCCTGTAAAAGAAAGCAAAATCTGATTAACTTTTTCAATATAGACTCAACTAATACAGGCAGTTCAGCTGGAATGTGAGAAAACATTAATGATGTTTCAAAGGATTTTTAGATGAGGCCTCTTATTGTTATGTCCACATCACAGAATTCAAAACCTAATACAGGTGTCTGTGCACTAAGGTATATGGAACATATATTGCAAAGAAAGCAATTACAGTCAACGAGGCAGTCGCTGCACTAAATCAAAGTGAACTCTTTCACTGAACTACGTTACAGTGGATACAGTGAAGTCCCATCAAAAGATCTTCTATACCTTATATTTCTCTTCCCACAAATAAGATAGAGATTCTTGCAACTAAAGGTGGATAATTAAAACTTGTAGGTTTTTCTGATCTTTATTTTTCAGTCTCATTAAAAATAAGGGGGGACTTTAGAAGACATAAAGCTTGATTTCCGTGTCATTCTTCTGTGCGCACTTGTGTTTGTGATACCTTTGAAAGTCAACAGAACTATTGTGCTATGGCAAAAATGATATGGCATTTAATATCGTTTTTCATACTGAAAGATCACATAGCTTTATATACGTTATCAGTCTGATTCTCCACTGACATTAGTGAACGTATTTCTAATAATCTGAACTAGCTGGTTAGTTACTATATGTATAATAATATGCAGGACTAGCTGAGATGTCCTGAAAATGTCACAGCTCCACAAAGTTTGCAACCAACAAAAAAACCCATGTGTGCTCCACAGCACTCACAGCCTGAAAACTGAGATTTAGGAAGTAACACTAGGAAGTGAAGCGAAGAGGAATTGAAGGCTAGAAATGAAGACAATAGAGTTTTAATACTCTCTGGGATTTATTTTGCATGAAAGTTCTCGTTGAGCTACATAGTAATCTGGAAAAATTATTTGTAAATATCCATGCTCCAGGTCTATTTGTCCTTCTTTATCATGACGATTTTTAAAGATATTCTCTCTCTCTTCCTTTCATAAAGAGCAAGCAAATAAAGATTACTTATTCCATGGCAATGGCATAGCATTGCAATGTCAGGGTTGCAATTTTACACCACTGTAATTTGCTGTGTCTTGACTCAATATTGCTGATTAAGGGTACTTTAAAAAGTGCCACTGTACTGTGATCTCCTTTATTAGAAAAAAACCTGGGGGATTTCTGCAGGAACGCATAAGTCAACAGTCATCTCTGATGAGCTTCTTCATCAGGGAGAGTTATTTGTTTGAAACAACAGCTGTGAATGGTACACAGAAGCGGAATGAGTGAAACTCCACGTCGATAAATACAACGCAGTCTGTGTGGGAATAAATACCCCTTTCGAAACGTTGGATTCTAAACCCTGCTTCGAAAGAGAACCTGGGAGTCATTGTGACTAGTCCTCTAAAAACACCAGCTTCCAACCTCAGTCAAAAGAGCAGCATTAGAACACTGGAAATGATTAGGAAAAAATGCACAGCAGGAAACTTCTTTTAATGCTATAAATCCATGTAGTATATATTCATGTTGAACATTGAATTTCCGATCATTGCATCTCAAGTAAATGCATCAGACCTAGGAAAGAGGCAGAAAAGGCAGGAGGAATATGGAGGGATTTTGAAGTTGTTCTATACTGGCAGACAGTGGAATGGAGCAGAGTTCTTCAGCTTGAAAAAGAGATAATCAAAGAAGGATATGATAGAGATCTATATAATGATATATTGGTAATTCTCATTGCTATGACGTTAGAATAGGTATCTTTCCATTCAACTGTCACGAGAAAAGTTCTAACTAACAAAGGTTTCCTTAACAAAAAAAACATAATTAAATTGTGCCAGTCAGCATCACAAAATGATGCAGCCCAGACGCATGAATAATTCAAAAAGTCCGGTGGATTCATTGATAACTTTCAAACATAACCACCCGAATCTGACCTCCGACATAACAAGACTTCAAGCCACCGACTGCCAATGGGTGGGAAGCATTGCCCAGAAATGCTTCTTCTCTTGTCCTCTTTCTTTAGATGTCTCCTACTTGTTCAACTCAGTATGTTTTTATCTTACACATCAAAAGTAAACCATGCTAGACTAACCTGGCTCCTCTCTTTAATAAGATATCTGTTTTCTTACTGGATAGAGGAAATTCAGTAGCTCTCATCTATCACCATTAGTAAGCTGATGGAATGCCACATTAACTGAGCTCAAGATAATGGAGGTTAGATAGGTAAGGGATCGTCTGAAGGGGAGATACCTGCTGGAAGTGGTGAAAGCCAGACATTGGAGAGTTTCTCAGACCCCAATTTTTCAGTTATGTGGTTTAACATTTTCATGAGCCGTCTTGGCAGGAAAAATAGTAGGAGCATGCTGATGAAATGTATTGGTAACACAATGTAAGCAGGGGTGCTCCAATACAGAAGAGGACTGTTATATCATGTAGGAAACAATGGATGACCTTGAGGCCTGGCGTAGTAGAGATGGTATGAAATGTAACAATAGGTAATGCAAGATTATATGTAAAAATTATTTCTGTTAGGAACTGGAAGCTAAATATTTGGAAACGCTGAGAAGAATCTGTTATATTAGTTGATTTCAAGATGACCATACACCCTGATGTAACACTGTAAAAGCTAATAAAACAGTCAAGACTAATAAATTATCAGCCTTTGAGACTTAAGCTTTCAGTTCCCTGTTTTATCCTGAATTAAAGTGCAAAATAATCACCTCTGATGTCATTAATGTCCCAGTACCTCTTTGCTCATGTAATCCGCATACTCATTTGAGAAATATTTGTTAGGTTCTACCAGACTTCAGTCACTACTATAGGAAAAACGTGCATGTGGTCAAATACAGAGCAATATTCAACTCATTGTTAAGTATACAGTGATTGTATACTCATTGGTGGCTTCTTCTGATTTCCAGAGTTATACTGATCTTTCTGAAACCTCTCTTGATTAACATCAGTACCATAAGCCACAGAAAATAAGTTCTTGATATCTTTCCATCACTGAAAGAAGATATTTTACAATACTAAAAAGCTAAAGGCAGGGAAGATCTTACACATGCATAAAAAAGCTGATCTTTTAGAGACAGATCTGAATGTTATATAGAAAATAATTTACCATCTGGAATACTTATAGCTCCTTATGCCATTTCCCTTTGAATGGTTTTCATAAGGAAATCCCCAGACATATTTTCTAATGCCAATTTATTTTCCAATGTCATTGCTTTCAATTGTCAATTCCATTATGGCAAGTGATTTTATTAGATAAATATCAGACGCAGAAGAAGTCTGAAGGAATTACAAATCACATCACTGAGAAGCAGGCAATATAAAATCGGTATGCAATTTGCATAAGTTACATACAAACAGACAAAACTTTTTGTGAGAACTTCTACTGCTCTCTATTAGTCTGATTTGATTTGTTTCATGGAACTGGCTCGCTCTGTTCTTATGCTCTTACTTATGCAGCTTCTACTGATGATGGATTTGGAGGGATGTTACTGCAAATTGAGATACCAAACTCAGCATATCAAAAATTTGAACTGAACAACACCTAAATTTACTGACGGAAGCTCAGCTCCTTCCTCTCACAGTGTTGTGTCTGGAGCTTATTTTTTGGACCCAAAAATGATTAAAGCCTTGGATGTTAGCAAAAAAAAAACAAGAACAAGCTACAAGTTTCTAGATCTCAGGGTTGTAATGCATTAAATTTTCAAGGAAGTCTGTTACAAATAACATTGAGTGTTCCTACAAGACAGTTCTTTAAAAGTTACCTTAAAAGTAAAGATTTAATAACCTTCCAAACACTTGTCCGAAAAATTCAAACATCTACTTTGCTTCTCTGTCTTGCTATCGTTTAAAATAAGACCAGACAAGCTCAGGCCTTTATCTTACCTTTTGCAGGAAAGAATTTAACATTTGTTCACAACACTCTGGCACTATCAGATGTAAACTGAATTTTTCAGACAGAACTGTGTTACTCTTACACTTAGGTTCCACCCCTCCCCCACACCTTTTTTCCTTCTCTCTCCCTATTACCAAGGAATAGTTATATTGAAAAATATCCTATGACTACATCTTCCAAAGTTTACTTATTATAGAGGCTAATCTCAGAATTTTACAGTGCAATGAAAACATATTTACACACACATACACAGAAATACATGAACACATGCAAATAGGATCGTTTCATCCTGACTTGCTCTAATTTTTTTTATTGGCTTTTTTCAGCTTCCATTTAATAGTTTCACTTCCAATTCAGTTGGAAGAAAGGACTTCAGCCATGAAAACTACCAGTTAAAGTTCTGTTCATTTTTGTTACCAATAGAACAATATGAAATGCATCCCTGATTAAACATTTATGTTTTGTTATGTCAGTCAACAGGTTGTCGAGTCTTCTCAATATAAATCATTCTTTGCTTGACAAAAAGGACAAATTTGCCTAGTGAAGTTCTAGTTGGGCTACCAAAGCAAAAACACTTCCTGAAAAATCACCTGTGGGGCAGGTTTGTAATTCAGTAGTTTGGAAACCTATAGCCAGTCACCTTCTTTCCTCTAGCAGAAGGTATAGGCACAATGAAAGAGAATATTCTGGATGAGTTACGAGTAATTAAGTCACTGTCATGTAATATGAACTCACCGATACACTACTATATGAATAATAATGATAAAAAGCTGTAGTAAGTCTTTTACATTTGCTTCATACCAATACTTTAGTTACCAACAATTCTTTCTAATCACTTTGAACATAATTTCTTTCCATGAGTGTAAAATAATTTTATAGCTTCTATGTAACTTGTTATCTGTTTTTATACATATACTTGTTATCTGTTCTTATATATATACTTATTATCTGTTTTTAAAGTTCTCTAGCAGTTTTGCATCAGGATATCAGTCTCTGATATTCTTCAAGTTCATGGAAATGCTTGAGAACAGGAAGTGAGTTCAAGTTATCTTAATGGTGTCCAAATATGAAGTTTCTTGTTCTTAAATAAATCAGCTGAATCAGGGGCTGATTCTGCAGCATTTAAACTAATATTTATTCATCATTACATGCTGTGCTTTTCTAAGGGATTTCTATCAAAAAAATAAGTTTACATTTCTAAAGAATGCTAAACACCTTTAAAACTCTACCTGTATGGCTTTAAAATATATGCGTGGCTATTTCTGAGTTTCAAAACAGTATTAACTCTGAAATTTGTATGTAATCCTGTTCTGACCATTCTGTACCTTTATGGGTCATTGATTTTTAGACTATGTGGTGATGCTGGTTTAAAATCGAACTGTCCATCCAGTAACATAAATTAGATATCAATTTGTCACTTATGTATTGCAAAACCTGCATACTGAACCTCAAACGCACGTGGAAAGGAGCAAATCACAGTCTAATCTGATAAAACCACGCTAATGGTTGGGTATCTCGCATTTTGTATAAAGAAAACTTGCAGAATGTAGACATTAAGACAATTTAAAAATAGGCCTGCAGAAATGCTGTCAAAACATTGGACCTACCTTTGCAAACTTTATTTGATCAATAGAGGGTATTTCAGAAGACAATAGAGAGAGGAAGATCTTCAGTTAAACTTCACACATCTCAACTTCAGGTAGCCCAGTGATGAAAGACCAGCAACTCAATTACACCATCAATAGAGTGATTTATACGTCCCCAAAGGCGATTCCAAAGACTTAGATTAGGATTTTACCTCTTGCTATCAATTACACAGGGCTCCCAATTACATAGGGAGGTGTAAGCACTTCAGGTATTTAAGTCAGAAGGCTGAGCCTAGATCTTAAAGTCAGACACCAACCTGTTGATTACATCATTATATTTTGTCTTTAATATAGCTTGAAAACTGGCACTTTTAAAGGGATATTCCATTGTAGGGGTGTTAAAGACATAAAAAGACTAGGAATTAGTTCATTAATTTATTATGTCCAGAGCAGACTTCCTTTTTACAGCACCACCAAACATTTTCTTTCTTATTTAATTACCCGTTAATTAACCACAGCACAGTTGCTTTACGTTTCTAGACAAATCTAAAGATCCTATCATTAAATAAGTTTGTAACTGACAACTGGACAGAAGAGAGAGAATATGAACAGGGAAAATCCAGGTGCAGGATTACAGGTAGTAGTTTCTTAAAAGATATTTAAGGAGTAAAGTTTAATATAGTCAGGAAAAAAAAAAACACCAGCCCCCCACCCAATAAAACCTTATCAACATGCCTATTAAGACAATGAGGAAAAAACTAATTAAAGTAAATTAGCCTAATGTGCACAGGCTGGATAAAGACGGATCACTTTTAAAAATCCAAGAAGATAATGGTACCCATTTGGGATATGTTTTTGGCATTTTTCATATAAATTGGACAGTTTTAGAGGATAAATATGGTACAAAAGTCCTTACAGGCAATTATGTCTTTACAGTGCTGGTGGCTGACATCATAAAAGTATAATTTTAATTGCTATTAATTGTGTTAAGTCTGCTTTTATTGAATACTTAATGCCATCTCTGACAGTTGTAGTAATTTATGTACTTTAATGAAGCTTCTTGGTAGAAGTTTGGACTTATAGGGTCATTTACACTTTGTTCAAAATAAGGCATTTTATCAGCTAAGAATTACAGGTTATAAAGACACTGAGTTTTGCCTTCTCAAAATTTGTTCATTAGCCATATGTGGCTGACTATAAAACCAATTTCTGTCTCATGTTTTAAATGTATCAGAATTTACTAAATATTTTTAAAAGAAACGGTTGCTGCACAATTTTGCAATATGAAGCAACCTCTCTGTTTAATAAGAAAAGTGAATTTAGAGAAGCCGATGAATGGCTAAATGACACCAATTCACATTAATATTATGCCTTTTGGAAATATAGAAAGGGTAAAATAAAACCCTGAAATCGCTTTGGCATTCAACTGCAAAACCACTCATGAATTTAACTGAATAGGGATGTCTGCTGGAAGAACTTGGACCAAAGATTTAAGATCAGATAAAAGAGCGGAAGAAATACAAAATAATAAAGATAAACCAATTACAACATAATTTTACGTAACACAGAGAAAAATGTTATCAACTTCACATTTCCGTACTAAAATTCACAGTGCTCTACTGACAACAATTGTAGGCCTTTGCCGCTGGCGTGGTTTGCATTATTAAATTATGAGAAATTAATTTATTTCAATTTGTGCTAGTTTCAATATTTGTGAATTAGTAATTGCCCCAGTCGCACTCATGGGACAATGCATCTATTATTGCTTTTCTGTCTGTTTTCATGCCTCTTTACATTAGTAGCAGCATTATATACAGAATAAATTATTGACTGGGGCAGGCCCTTGGAAATTCTAGCCCATTGTCAGAACTGTGCAAGGCATACTTAACAGAATGGGCTACCAAAAAAAAAAAAAGAAAAATTAAGAAAAATATACCACTTTTTTTGCTCAGTTATCAGAAGATATTATAATTAAGGTGAGGCCCCCAAATGGATCTTGTAGCTGAGGGTTTTAAGTAACTGTGGACTGAGATTTTTGTGCATCAGTTCCAAAGACGTAGCGGAGTCCAATACAGCTGCTGGCTATCCATCACCACTTTCACTTTGCTAGCTCTGAATCACGTAAATCAAGTTAGACATCTTACAACTAAATTTTTTTGCCGTCCTGAAGGGGAAGTTACTGTCTTTGTAATTTGGTCCTTGTCACAAAATTCTGTGGAATTCTCATGGTTAATTTTTAGACAACTAAGGAATGGACATCTGTTGCTTTTGATAAAAAAAAAAGCCACCAAACCCCAATAAACCAGAAAACTTTAGACTATTTGAAAGCCAAAAATATCTAAAGGTTGTGATGTTTTAATCTGAAAACCAGGTGAAATTAAAATTATTTTAAAATTAAAAATAAAAAAATATTTTAAAGCTTATTGCAATACTAGTAACAGATAACTTGAAAATAATATTTTGCAGATATGCCAACTAGTCTACATTTTTCATGATCTATGGTTGATTGCTTTATAGATATATCTCAACATACAATAGGTGCACTTGATAGCTGCAGTATCTCTAGAGCAGAGTGGGCTCTAAAATTTGCATGAAACCAGAATGCTTGATACTGTAAAAAACCTGGTTCTAGGAATACTCCAGTTTTAGGTGTGTCATGGTTTGTGATTCTAAAAGAAAAAGGGCATTACGGGTTTTCAGTAAGATTTTGTAGTTCTATACGTATGCGTTATTTAATTATTCAATAGTTCTATTTGCATTCAAAGTGTTTATTTCCCAATTTATCCAGGACACCAGTCAGTTTTGCTTTTTTGAGCATATCCAAACACATTTTTACCTGAAGACATCCTATAAGAAGGAAGATGCCCACAGATCACTATAGATACCGCATTCCTGAACTGCTTTATTAGTATTAGTTATGGTAGTTGTCCTCATATTAGCAAAGTGAAAGTTAACGTAGGATAAGACTGTGTTTTCGCAACATGTAAGGAACAGGCATTTAATAACAGCTTTCAATTTGCTTCAAATGTTTTTACATTAGTTGAGCAGAAGTTTTATTTGAACAAAGTCCGATTTCTCAAAGCAACATTAATCAAATTTGTCAGAAACGGAGCAGGCTGCTTAGTATTAAGCCTCCCCTCTTTTCCTTACTTCTCTATCTTTCCTTTTTATAATAGCCAAGGAAAAGAAGCCTTTTTTAAAGAGAGTGTAATTTTTAGCCAGCCAAGGAACAACACAACATGACAATGAGTGAAATGACATGAGGAACAAATATGAAGGACCGTTGTTGAACTGAACACCCACCTTCCACTAGAGCAGAAATGAAATTCGTCTGAAAGGCCAAGGAATAACTAGTGTTAAAGTGCATAAGAAGAGACTCTTGCTTTTCCTGTTTTTTTTCCACACTATTTATGGTTTGTTAAATCTCAGGCGTATGAAGTAGCGTATATATACTTTGCTTTACATCTCCCAAAGTGACATTTTGCAGCATAAGAGGAAAACAGTGAGAAAAGTGATATAGTATATATAATAAATATCTTTAAATCTGTAAATTTTTAAGTATTCTGAATGCTTTTCCTCAGTGCATGCAGAGTTACCTGTGCATAATTCAAAGACGTCAGAAAAAACCATTTGATATTTTTTTTTAAAGCTGACTTGAATTCGAGGTGTTTAGAAAATAAGAAAGCATATACTCAAATTAAAGGTCGATAGTATCATCAGATTGGTCTTAATTTGAAGTGTTTGGTCTCACAGTTCTCTTTAGCACTTAACTGCATGTTGGATTTTCCTTAAAACACAGATTTGCAAAATATGGAGATAATATGCAGTATAGGAGAGGCATGAGATTGTAACTGCATCTGGAAGAAGATGAACTTTTCTGGATTTGAGATGACGCTGTAGAACACGGTAAAACTACGGTAACGTCGAACAAGAGAAAATACAGTACTGGGCAACACCAGGAATGAGACAAAAACTGGCAAAATATTGTGTTGTTCAAATGTATATAAAGTTAGATAATAGCAAAGTTAGATTTAAAGTACTGGAATGGGGTGCCTACAACAAACACATTTTCAGCCATTTTTATGAGATAAATCCCCCCCCCCCCCAACACTATGGGGTACTGCAAAGGAGAAGTAGAAGGGTGACAAGAATCAGAACTGAAAAATTCAGATCCTGGATTTTATTTAGTTATTACTTATGTTTATCATGAAGACCTAGTGATAGCTTTACACGGTCTTGCACATGGTAATGCTTTCATAAGGAGCGCTTGCTTTATCTTCTTCCCTATCTCCAAGAACATTTCCCTCGCTTTGTCTCTTTTCTATTGCATTTTCAGGATCCACTCCCTTTTGTTTCTCAGACTCCTTTCCTTGCATTTCAGTAACATGTCTATTATTATGTTTTTCATTTACTAGCTGTACATGTATTTACTATTTATCAAGTATTTTTATGAATCCTCCCTTTCATCCCTTTTTCTATCAAGCAGCCATTCAGATAAGAGTCTATTAGGTCTATTAGGCAATTTTGAAGTAAATGTTTATCTGAGTAAATATTTATATATTAGAAATTGCAGACACTACAGTATTTTCCTGTAAATTACCAAAGCTGAAGACTCCATTGATTCTAGTGAGCTATACAGTTTTTGTCTGCACTGTTGTCATGTTTGGCACTGATGACAGAATTGAAAAATAAATATATTTCTAGAAATATAGATTTCATGACTTGTTAGAAGCAGAAAATGAAATGTGAAATAAAATCCCTGTTGATCAGCATCTAGTTTTTGTCTTGAAAAATCCAAATCGCACGGACTCTGGAAACCTCTTTTGCATTTTAAGCTATTTAAGATTTTATTTTTTTTACTTTCATTTTCTATGTAGAACTAACATGGTCAGAAACATCAGAAGGAAACAAGATGCATGTGAAGATGACAGATGAATTTCCTTTCGCAGTCTAAATAAATTAATAAGGTTTTGATCAAGTATATGGCTCACAGTTCACTTTCTCTTCTCATATCTACCCACAGAAAATGTCCTCAACAAAATGAATATCTGCTGTCCCCAGCACTTAAAAATTCTCATAATACATCGAGGATTTATGTTAACAGAAAGGACAAAGCTAAGAGGTAAAAAAACCACATACACAGCCTACAGCTTTGCAAATAATTTTTAGAAAAAGATATTTAGAAAAAGCTATTCCCAAGCTGTAACATTTCTTCTATTTAACCTCTCCCTGGGAATATTCCGTCTTTATTACAACAGACTGGAGGGCTGACAGACCCATATTTTTGACCTTCTAGTTCAATTAACCTCTCAATTATATTGCTGTAATTAAGAATAACTCCACCAAATCAAATGGAATTATGTTAAAATAGGTGTAAATGAAAGGAGAATCAAATCCTGTATTTGTAATCTTCACAGTAAAAGCCAATAAATTCATGTCAAGGCTGCAAAAATTGCTGCTGGAAATAATAGAAGCTGAACAATCTTCCTCAGTTACGGGGTTTGGTGTATTTGATGGTGTTTATTGGGGAAAAAAAAGCACATAGAGAATCAAGTACCCTTTACATGCAAGAGAAGGAAAAGGGCAAGGAGGAGGGAGGACATGAGAGCAAGAGAGAAAAATGTTCTCCAAGGGAGCGGACAGAATGGGAATGGCACAAGGGAACTGGTGGAAGATCAAAATAGAGCTCAGAAATGTGAGAAAGGATCAAAGGGAGCCCAAGACACTTTGTGAGGATCTCAGAAACGTGACGGGGGTGAGACTGAGGAGACCCAGAGTGACCACAAGGAGTATTTTACTGGCAGTCAAAATGTCCCAGTGATAAAACCATAAAACGTGACAGAAAAGGAACTAAATACAAAAATGTGGGTCAGTTGACCTGAAAGGTCTGTCTGAAACACTTTAATAGGGAAGAAAGAGGAGTTCAGGAATGACTAAGTCTATATCTGAGGTGCCTTAAAGCAATGGGGGACTATTCCACTCTTAACACACATCGTTGAGTTTTTGATTTCCAGGATATGCAGGGTAATAGAGTGGAATGCAGAGTAAAGTTCCTTGTACAGAAATACTCACTGCAATACAGCTATGTTTTTATTTTTCAGCTAAAGAAGAAACTAGAGCAGTTTTTAAGGATGGTATCTTGATGCCAGTGGAAGTTGATCAGTAGACAAAAAGAGGTACATTGATATAAACCACCTAAATCCACCCCAAAAGTCCAATGTAAAGTATAATTGCTGCTTTTATACCCTTCTCTCCCCATTTTTTTTATTTAATCAAGTGGTAAGAAAGGTTTGACTCTTACTTGAACTATACATTACGACACTAAAGAAGTACTTGTGCTATTTTGCAAACAGACTAGTTACAACCGCATGATGCAAAATTCAGCCCCACTTCCTTCCCTGTGCTCTCAAGTTCTCTACTGCGGACCTCACAGGTCCCAGACCCATGGGAGCCTCCCCAAATTACCTGTATTTGTCAGAGATGCTGCAGCTTCTACTTATTGTGCAGTGAGAGATACTGAGATGGAGCAGCGCCGCTGCCTCCCGCTTCCTGATAGCTCTGGGGTAGGAAAGATTTAGGTGAGATCTGAGGAAGAAATTCTTGGCTGTGAGGGCGGTGAGCCCCTGGCCCAGGTTGCCCAGAGAAGCTGTGGCTGCCCCATCCCTGGAGGGGTTCAAGGCCAGGCTGGACGGGGCTTGGAGCAACCTGGGCTGGTGGGAGGTGTCCCTGCCCAGGGCAGGGGGGTGGGACTGGATAGTCTTTAAGGGCCCTTCCAACCCGAACCATTCTGTGATTCTGTAATTCTGATTCTATATTTCTGGGGTTATGAACCACTGAGATAAAATCCTGAGGGTGTACCAATCAGCAGTCTTTCAGTAAGCCTGCCCAATTCTTGATAACTCTCAAAACATCTTACTGTGCCTAATATTAGCTAAATAATCATTAGGTCACTCAGTCTCCACATGACAAAATAAGCAAAGAAAGCACTATTCCATATTAGGCAATAAAAATAAAATTATAAGAAACATTCAACACCATTACATTTCCTTCTCCTTGTTTCTAAACTCTCTAGGAAGCATAAACAAAAATCTCAGCTTTGCTCATTGTCCATTCTTGAAAAGCCTGTCAAAGAATAGAGCTGAATCTTCAGAAATATTAAGATAAACATCCATAATAATAGTTATAAAGAACAAGATGTCATGTATCTTCTGTGAAGCATAAAACTTCAGTACATTATTTAAATGCCTGTTTATTGCTTTCCAGATGCCATTTCTTGATTTTCCAATATTCAAAGCACTTCCATGTTTACAATTTTTTATTTGCAAAGCTTTTCTCCCATAATCTTTTTACTTTCAAGACTCCCCAGTGTAACCACTAGTTACCACATTTACACGACAAAACTGGGGCTAACAGGGGAATTACTAAGAGGAGAAGAAGCAGTGTTCGTGCTGCTGGGGCTGGCACCTGGAACAGAGGTAGTCCACATGGTAGAAATGTGCCTTCCAAAAATGCCTTAAACTCCAGGAAAGCTTTGGACCTGCCATCAAAAGAGAAATTCATCCCGGGCTCCGTGCCAGAATAAGGACCGTGGCACTACTTAAGCCCCACTAAAACCTTCAAACCTTAAGCAGCACTTAAAACCTTGTGGTATTTGGCAGAGACTTTTACCAACATCAGTGGAACCAATTTGTTTCTTCTAAAACTACTGGATGTCACCAGTGAAGAATTTCCCAAATTTTACTTGAATTTTTTTGTTCCCTAAGATGTGGAGAACTTAAAGAACTCATGTTTGTGTTCTCAGAACATTACAAGTATAGCTGGGAACTTATTTTTCTTTCAAACCTTCTTTAAAATTTTTGTTTAAATGGAAAGATTTTAAAATGTTTTTTTTTAATCAGAATTACATGTTTCAGGATGCCTAAACAACTGATTTTCATCTTTTTTTTGACAACAAAAGACCTTTCAATCTTTTAATTTCAGTGTCATGAATACAGTGTCAATGTATTTGTTTCCTTTTTGAATTTTTAAGAGACAACGAAAGAGTATTTGGAAGTTCACCTATTTTCCATCCAAAAATGGAACAATCCACAAGTAAGACCTTAGTTGTGTGTGTGTGTGTATGAAAGTGAGAACAGTTGGAGAACAATGGGATAGAAAAATCTATATTTCCACCTTGAAGTGATAAATTATCTACTGTACGTGCTAGGTCAGCCTTTTATACTTATGATTATCACCAGAAAATCTCTGGAAGTCAAGTAGCATGCTCTGCTAACAAGTAACCATAAAGAACAGCTGTGTCCTGCTACCAAATGGTTTAATAAATTACACGCTCCGTGTTTCAGTTTTCTGATTTCTAAAATGGGAGCAGAAGTGTCAATGCCCCTTTAATTAAAAGGGCTTGCTGCATACAGATAAAAAGCAACCTGCGTGCTGAGTACATGTTGGCACCTGGTCAGTAAGGGCTATATGGTCTTCATAGAATCCTAGAATGGTTCGGGTTGGAAGGGACCTGAAAGATCATCTAGTTCCATCCCCCTGCCCTGGGCAGGGACACCTCCCACTTGACCAGGCTGCTCAAAGCCCCGTCCAACCTGGCCTTGAACATCTTCCATGTTCCATAAAAGCAAAAATCCATTCAGAATACTTTTAGAAGAATAGGGTTAATACTGATAAATGTCAATCAGGAGGAAGTCTGCTGGGTGATTCTGACAAAAATCTGTGGCGACATTGCACCAAGGTGCGAGTGGAACCACGCTGGAACCCTTCAGGCGACTCCTCTGAAACTACGTGAAAGACAAAGGATATTTGGCCTGTTTTTAAATGCTATCTGGCAGTTAAGAACTTAAATCGTATTGTTTTCCAGGAGTTTTTATATGATGCTATGGTCTTACTACTTGCTACTTCACCTATCATTTCACTTTTATGACATATATTTTCTTTTATCTGTTAAAAACATTGTCTATTCTAAAAAACACAATGTAAGGGAATTTATATTTCTCTTTTTCCTCATACTTCTTTATTCCATGTTATAAATGTGCCTATTCTTTGGATTTATTGTGTGCTCATAAATCAATACTTTCATGCAGTAATAAAAATAACTTATTGTAATGGTAACAGCTCCAAAGGACTCCTGACTATGACTGGCATTTTATTTAATTCAGATCTATGTTCCATTCCCCAACTAATGGCACACTATGGGTTATAAAGTGATTAAAACTGTTGTCAAACTGGCCTGCTGGAAAGAGGAAGCCAAACTTCTTTTCCTGCGGCTCATAGATCTGCAGGATCTATATTTGACTTCTACAGCTGGAAAGCAAAGAAAAGCCAGTGTAGGAATAATAAGCCAAGAAACTATGGAAAAATGGCTCTTTTTTCTCCAGTGCCTCCAGTGAGTGCGTTTAAGTAAACAACAAAAACAAAGCAGTAATCAGTATTGCTGTTTTTTGAAGGTTAATGGAAATACGGACAAAGAGATTTGCCTACAACTCACAGGAAAACATTAGAAGAGGTAGGAGTATAACAGCGCCTTTGAGTTGAGTCTCTAGTGTGTTTATTACTGTATTTCTACCTTTAGTTCTTTAAGGGTCACTGGATTTCTTTCCTACTTTTTAAAATTTATGTTTACTCTTTTCAGTATTGCTGAAACTTCTCCTTGTAATATTTCTGAGAGACAGGCAGACAATGGGCGGAACTGCTATTTTTTTGAACTTCAGCACTTGCACTCCGCTTCACGAACATGATATTTCCCCAATAATGAAGGGAAATGATTAGGGACAATGTAATTAATTTTTCAATTGAAGAGTCCAAAAAAGAAGATAAAGTTGATTGCTCTTTGTCTTAGCTTTTGCTAAGGCTAAAAAAACCCCTAAGTAATGATAGTTTGAAATCACCTTTGCAGCTGATTTTCAGTCTGCTGCGCCGCTGTATAAAAGACCTGCCACACAGAAATGCTTGTTAATTCTAGGTAGTATTACTCTATATCAGAAATTCCTAAAATTCCAGACGTATTTTTCAGAGAACCAGTAATCTATGTGAGTTGCTGTAGGAGGGAAATGCAATCAGCCTGCCGTCAGATAGGGCTTTCTGTTTTTTTCTGTTCTAAGAGAAAGAGACCTACTATCCGTGGTCAATTAAAGGAAAAAACTGCTTCTGAGAGAAGCAATACACACGGGTCCTAGAGTACACCCAGCGCTACATCCTTCTGTATTTCTATCTGTTGGAGTATCAAAATACACTCAGTGTAACAAACAATACGCAGAGAAGAGCTGCAGTGACCCAGCGTATGTTTATGCTTCAGTTCCTCTCTTCTCTTCCTAAGGGGCTGGATCAAGGTATAACTTTACTCTTTAACCCGGCAAATTTAATTTTACCCACCTGTAACCTCAGTTTTTTCTCTGCAGAAAAACATTGTATACAGACTCAACCATCAACGATAAAAGGAAAACAAAACTTCTGGATACCGACTTAAAACCAAAGCTCCCTAAGGCTTAACCTAAAGTACAATGTATCTGTTTAACATCAAGCAGTTTTTAAAACTCTCCTTGAGATTCCCCTGTTCCCCTCACAGCTTTCTCCGTGATTCATGATACAGCCTGTATCTGCTCACACTATGAATCTTTTGAAGTTCAGATTTGTAAGTCACTTTTCTAATAGAGCAAAAGCCACGCTAATAACGGAAATAAAAATAAATCTGTAAAAAGAGTAGGTATCTGCTTAAAGGCTGTGCATTTATAGCCACGTTTTTTATGAACCCTGAGCAAAACAAATTCTGCGAAAAGGACATTTTAGCTCACCTTCCGTTGAGGAATATACCATGCATACTCTCAGAGAAGTGGAGAACATTTTAAAAGCAAAAAAACAATTCAGTTTTTGCAACAGTTCTTTTAAATACAATAGAATTTACCACTGGCTTTTGGTACTAAATAGATCTTTTCTCTGCTGCTCCCTTGGTCTTGAGTGATGTTTCAAGAAAATCTGCAAGTTGGCTTGAGCTAAATTTCTTTCCTAACTCGTTACCTAACATTTTACTTGCCACATTCAAACAAGACAGCACGAGCATAAGAGCAGTAATAAGATAGTAAGACGTGCCATGCATATGTATCCTGTAAGGGTTAACGGGTTCCAGCGCTGCTTCATATTGCCTTTTCTTGCTGTAATTTCTCCACATCTATAGATTTAGGATGATGCCCATCACTGCAGAACCCTAACATACAGAAGCACTGTTGTGTAGAAGGTATATTTTGAGATCACGTAGGACTTGAAACTGCCCCAGGCCCTTGCGTCACTTGTTAGTACATATCTGAAGATGTCAGCGAGAGAGTTAATGTGTACTTTATAAAATATTGATGTGCTTGTATATGTTAATTTTCATGTTTTCCTTCTGAATGTTTTTCCTATATCCATGTTTATTCTGTGACCTGTGGTTAATGCATGTTTTCTAGCTGAAAGCCAGCTAAGCCTCGGCTGGTACTTGTCGTATGTTGACAATATTCAACAGTGCATACAGTATTCTAACAACTTCATACAGATAAGGNAGATAAGGGGGGGGGGGTGGGAAATGCATCCGCATTCATGGTTTTATCTCAGATTCTTTACCCAGATTTCATCGGTAAAAAAATTTGGAGAAAAGAGAAGGGATGAAATTGTGCTTCATGTACACATTAGTGACAAAAGAGAAGGCACCAATGAGCAATTTCCCCAGACTGAATAGGCGTCAAACGAGAATTCTAGACAGAGCCATCGGGTCCAAAGGAAGCAAGAGCAGGGATGAGGCCCAGAAGTAAATGTAAGTCATGGCTGACGAGCTGATGAAATAGGGATAGCAAAATCAGCCTTCAGCCTTTGATGGATCTCCCCCCAGTTCCTGACACGGCTATCTAAAACAGAAGCTTGTGACCTGAAATCTCAGCGCCCTGCTTGGTACAAGCCCTACTACTGTGGAACTTTCTTATCATGAACGCCATGACAGATACAGCTTCTTTACGTTTTCCTTAAGAATGCTGCAGTCACGTTCTTTCAAGACCTCTGCTTCCCAACAGCACGATTTATCAAATTTAATTTCCATTAACTTTTAATTATTTTTTCCTGTTGAATCCTTTACACTTACAACAATTTGCTAAAGGCATTTCGAGGCAAACGGGAGCTTTGCTTCCTCCTCTTCCCTCATCCAGTTTCTATTGTCTTCGCATTACTTAAAAATAGTTACTGCAGCATAAACTAATTTTGCTGTTAAGGTTACCGGACTTAATTCTCCTCTGCGCTGCGCATTGTTTAATTACATCTGTGTAAATAAATACAAAAGCCTAGCAACTCTAATACTCACTTGTACTGTCATCAGCATTTTATGCATTACTCTGCTCCGATTCAAACGGCAGAATGCGAGACAGTCAGGAAACAGTCCTGTTGGCTCCACTCCTCAGAAAAAAGATTTATACCGAAATCTTGGTGCAATGCTTTGTCTATTCACCTCCACTTCCACTAAGCTCACAAATGAACAAACCCACAAATAAGCTCTTATCTAATAATCCAAAAGCATCGAAGAAATGCCCTGAGAAAAGCTGAGAAAAAGCTAAATATTCGCTCGTATTGATACTGAAGAGACTGATACTTTTAAAAGCAATTTTGGATAAATATTAGTGCTTTCCATTTGATTTTTTAAGCTTGAATAAGAATCATAATTTATACGCGATTCTTAAAATAGTACAGAAAGGAAAAATGAATCATTATAGTCACAGAATGAGACTCTTACAGACCAAAACTGGAGATTCTCTGTTGTATTTTTACCTTATTATGGCAATACCATGATGTAACCAGAAAAAATAATTTTCAAAAAGCACTTAATTTTAAAAAAAACAACAAATGCATCATAAGCATCCCGTGAATAAACAGATTCTGTTGGTTGCAGAGTTCATCAGAAAGAGATTTGGGAAAATCAGCAGAAAGTTGGCTGATTAAAACTTGACTCTTAAGGAAAAAGAACGATCTCCAAAGCACAAGGATAATATCCAGATGGTATCGCTGAGGTCACACCTGAAGTATTTGGATTTTCAGTGTGTCGCTTCGCATACCGTGCTCTTCCTGCGCTCCGTGCACCAGGACGGTGCCTGGAAAGAGAGGGCTGACATTTGAAGGAGAGATGAGACATCCCTGGCACAAAGTCAGCGCTGCAGAGTTCAAGATCAGCGGTGGTATTTTGTGTGGGCTCAGCTTTATCTTGGAACAGATAATTCCTCTTTTAAGAGAGAAAAGAAGGCAATACGAAGTAATGCACACTCAAACACTGCAGCGAGACTCACTTTGGCACACTTTTTATGGCTATGTTGCAGACCCAAGTTTTTAGTCTTAATCCCTCTGAAGCTGGAGCCAAAATCTTTGGGATAATGCCAGTTCCTGGCAAAACACCACTGAGACCAACCAGTACTAACACTACTCCCAGTTACCAAAATGGGGAATGTAGGTTGCAGAAAGCAAAGCAAGTATTGAAATTCTGATCAAAAGCATTAGCTTTGATTCTTACTGCTGTTGATTTTTAAAAACAGGGACAGAAATATAAATTTCATCATTTCAAATATTGTGAAAAACGCATTATTCTAACATATCAGTAGACACAGGTAGAAAGCGATTCCAAGAAATAGAGAAACTTGGAAGAAAAAAGGTTTTTTTTTTTCAGAACATGTAATTTCTGTAGTTCTCACTGTATTTAGGTGGAACAGGTGGCATTATGTCCTGCTGTAACATATTAACATGAAGGCAAAGGGAAAAGGGAATCAATTAAGTCTTTCTAAAATGAATAGTATTGTATGAACACAATGGAAAAAAGTGCTTTTAGATCCAAGATCCTCTCTAGGTTTCTCCTGATGATAAAATAAGGCAGTGGGGAAGAGAACAGCATAGCATATAGTTGTTATACACTGGGTTCCAAACTGTTCTCTAAACCCATTAATGTTTACTATTTTCAGTGCTTTTTAATGGTGTCATAAAACCAGCTGACAATAATCCTAATAAACATACATCTAGTTCTTCTTATCCAAAGAGAATAAATTATTCCTTCTCTAAACGATATATAGTTTTTAAAGCACTTATGATATGCTGTCCAATCCATATGTTAAAAACCACATTTTAAATATAACCCAGTGTTCTTCCTCCCTCAGTTAATTGAAAGCATTCAGCACATAATCTGAAATTTCTTGAAGCTATTATATTTTTAATTTAACTCTATTTGCTGAGGGAGGGTTCAGAACCTTTATACATTAAAAAGGAAGCATACAGGTTTTGGCCCAGAAATCAGTATCTCTAAGCAGTAGAATCCTATTTAATTGCTGAAGGCTTTTTATATTCAGTTGTATTTCTTCAGATCCAGCATACCAAAAAAATAATAGGATAGACTAAAGCATTCATTTGAAGTAATCTATAATACGAACAGACATCATTCTAGATAAACAAATACCTCCCATTCCAGCTTGCTCTGAACTTTCATTACATAGGAGACTTGTGCCTTGCTTTCGACAGGAACCAACGTGTGGCCAACAACTAGCAGTAAGAGTTATTCTATTCTTAAAGAAAACACGCTGTTGATCCAATTATTTTGAAATAGTGAGTAGCTATGGATAATTGCTTATATATACATAGCTAGAACTCGGTGCTCTGTCATGTCTTCCTCCTGGTGAGACCTCTGTATCCCTTCGGCTGGATTACTCTGTTGGAATGATATTCACAGGAAAGGTGTTATAACTAACAAGAAGCTTGAAAACCTTTCACAGAACTGGGAACAACAGGTGGTATTCAGCACAACCATCCGCACTAGAAAAGGAAATTGGAGTATAACACACCAGTGAAAAAATAAAAGGCTAATAAATGAACATATTTTAAAAAAGTTATCAGCAGATGTTCACAGGTTCTCATACAAGCTGTTCCTGAACAATAATGACATAGAGTAATTTGGAAGCTGGTGTCTTCTGTTAAAGTAAAAAAATTACAGACATTGGGCAACTTCCTCACTGCTTGAGCAAATATCAGCCTTCGTCACTTAGACATAACTATTTCCCATGGCTGTGCCAAGATGTGCAGTAATTCAGCAATATACATACTGTTTTATAACGCTAAGTTGAGATCACCAGAATCAATTCATTTGCAACTTGACTTGGATTTAAAGTGCATACACAGAAAACAGTTGGCAGTCATAAAATGTACTAAATTGCTTTGGAATCTGCTCCACTCTCTCTTACTCTTGACCTTCTGGTCGTACATTGTTAAAATCTTCCGAGTGATTTTGAAAATGTGTTCTACTGTTAGACTATTCATTAGGTTAGTATAAAGGCACAAAAGACTGCTCGGAAGTGGCAGTGTCATTTTAAGCAATTTGTTCTACTTGTTGTAAAACCTTCTCCCACAATGTTAATATTAAATATACAAAAAGAGCAGGAATGAAGAGCGTTTATCTTTCTGTTCCTAAGGTGCTATCAAGAGTACATCTAACTACAGCTACAGGCTTTGCTGCACATATTTAGAAATGTGATATTTCCCCAATAGTAGGGCAAAGAATCAACCGTTAGCACAAGTGCTAAAGCAACTGATGCTCTTCTGAGGACCCAAACATGTAGACGCTGAAAATACACCATACAGATGGGCAGACATTTCCTGCTATACAACTTTTTATGGCATCAGAAGAGTCACAGCTAAGAAATAGTCTAAAACTGCTAAAACTGGCAATGACAGAGGAAACAGCAGTGGTAGGATGTCCCAGATCTTTCTTCAGTTTGATTGTCTAAATCTATCAGATTAAAAATGTTTTGTTTTTTTTTTCCAAAACAAAAATTTAGCTTATTCGGTGGAAATTCAACAGCAATTGTCAACAAATCAATCGCCTTACTACACAGGCATTGTGCTCACAACTTCAATGACCTCTCTGATAGCATCCTCCTCAACTCTGTGCATCAGCAGTATGTTTGCAGTGAAGTTCTTGTTAATCTGAAATTCGTTGAGGAGATTTTATATCTGGAATTTCTGTGGTGGCAGGCAAGCTCCTGACTACCAGAGTTCAACTATATTTCTATGGTTGGCACATCAGAGACCAATTTTCTGTAGGTGGAAATTGATTTGAACTAAATTTACAGATTTTGATTTCTTTTTGTTCCTCTGATGAGCAGTGGGTCAGACAAGTGTTTCCAGTACTACGAAAAGACAGAGGGGCATTATTCTACATTGGTAATGAATGGTACAACCAGGATACTATGCTTTCTAGATTAAGAGCTGCTCTGAAAAATCTAACAAAGGAGATTCTGGAAGCTGAATATTCAAAAACTCAAAGGCCCAGGATGGGCAATATAATCCTAGTTTGGATTAAAAAATAATGCATACTGAACCCTCTTTTTGAATCAAAGAACTTTCTTTGATTCAAAGGGATTGAATCAAAGAAGTTGTACGAGGTGGCATATTTCTTATTCTAACTGTATCTCATGAGATGGTTCTTTGGAAAGGGACAAAGTAGGAGTTTAGAAAGAGGTTCGAATTGCTTCTGTTCTCCACTGTCCATCTCTGACGCACTTTCAGCCTAATCATCCTTAAATAAAAGAGCAGTTGCCAAGAGGAAGTTGTGCAAAATGCAGAATGCAGAAAGTCTCAAATGATTCACCTTCAGCGTTTTCACTAAACCAGTTTCCCCGGAGAGTGGTTAACTCCAGTATAGCAGAGGAAGAGACAGGAGACTATCTTCAGTGGTATCACTCTACATTCCTCAGTGATTCTTAATTTTCTTGGCAGTTCAAGCAGTCCAAAGACCGGTCTCTAAATGACTGTACTAACACAAGTACTTCTACAACAAACCCGTAGGGTTCCAAGGAGCAAAAAAATCTTGCTGCTTTTCCATAATGGGGAGTGATTGGTTCTGAGTAAGTGACATGTTTGGTTTTCTCCAGCTGGAATCCCATTCTAACAGCTTGCTGCCTGCTCCCTGCCGTACAACTGACCTCTGGATTCCTGGGGAATCCTAAACCTGACTGGGGTGCCTGAAGCTATGAATGTCACCCGACATACTAGAATTAGCATCTACTCTAGAATTAGACTACAGCCTAATCAAATTAATTGCTCTCTAAAAGAGAGTATAGACACTACTGCTCAGTCAGTTAGCTTTAGAATAATAATTATTTATAACAATAAAATGATAACAAAGAATAAGCTCACTTCATTTTCTCACAGTAAGAATTAAGTAGATTTGCCATTCTAAAAACTGCTGCAGAACAGACACAGATCCACAAAACGCAATTCTAACTCATCCACCAGAACCTGCCTTCACTGGTTCAGTTTCTCAGCAAGCTTGTGAGACTGTACAATTAACTTCTTAATGACCTTAAGGCCCCTATGCCTTTACAACACCATTTTCTCTAGTCACCACAATAAAGATGGCTGCCCTCGGTCTTCTAGGGAAGAAAGGAGGATGGGCAAGAACTAACGGCTCCAACTAATGTGTTTCTTCTTTCTTGTGCTACAGTGGCTCTTGTTCATCCTACCAGTGCAAAGACTTGTCCCCTCATGCCTAATAATTGTGTGTGGTACATTTATTAGTGAATAATAACAATCCACTTTATTATTACCTTGCTCTCCTCTATGAGTTATTATGATTTACATTTTTTTGGCAGATTTTTGTTGACCTTATCAATGTAAATATTGCAAAAACTTATGCGATAATTACAAATTTTCTGCTTCTTTTGTATTCCTTTCAGTGGCAGAGCTGCTCAATTCCTCATATCCCAAGTATTTAGAATTCATCTTTGCATGTAGCATGAAAGGGTTCACTACCCCATCTGGGGAGGATGGCAGGAAGAAGTTTTCTTTCTTTAGCAGCTGACATTTTTCCTCATTATTTTCTTTCTGCCTCGCAAGCATTGCTAGTTACTCTGACTGTTGCCTGGCTTGGTTTCTTTACACCTTTAAGCTCCCCACCTTCAAACCCTTCAGGTTTTCTGGAAAAGGGCTGCACACCTCAGAATATCCTGTACGGCTGGGGAGGACCACCAAAGTACAGCATATATATGAGGGTGGGCTAGAAACATAAAAGACACAAACCATCCTCTACTGTCAGTCATAGATTTCTTCATTAATTCTCCTTCTAAAAGAGGAAGGCTATTCTCCTTGTACAAGAGCGAGAAGAAGTGAAAAGTAAGGGTTTCTATGTCTGGTAAGAGACGGACGGCATTTTCCTTCAAGAAAAACAGATGCTTAAAATAAGAAGTGGTGGGATAACCCCTTAGCCTGGCACCACGGTACCTCCAGAGCTGAAAGGAGAGGTAACTGCAGCACCAGACTCGGTACCTACTTGGCGATGCTATGTCAGGCTCAGTTCCGAGGTTAGACCTGTGTTCTTAAACTGCCTCATGGCTGACACAGCTCTCCTTTCTCTGTGACCATGACGCCAATTTTCTGTTCCCAAACTTTCTGCCACATTATTCACACCTCCAGACCATGACTCCTACCGTATACCGTGAACGTTGGGCTATACTGGGCAAAGCCCTAGTCCTGGTCTTTTCATTTTTTGTAGCTTTTACAATTCATTTAAACCAGAAAACCAAAGCAGTACATAATACAAATGCTGACAAATAAACTCATTTTAAAAATTATTTCTGGCCACTGTAAGACCGCAGTATTCAATTTTATCACACCGTATGAATGAAATTCCTCCTCCCACCCCACCCCGCTAATTAAACTGATTGGGAAATACTTGTACTTGACTCAAAGATTCCCACACAGGTAGACAAATGTAAAAACTCGTTGGAAACGCAAAGTAAAAACAAAATTTGAAAATCTTCTTTATTCAAAATTTCACCACAAATTTGTACAAATTTAATATATTTTAAGCTGTTTTAACATATGTGAAGCTCATCCACAATAAGCCAACTTTAATTTACCTATTTATCTTTGAGTTACTTGATTTTCACTTCTTACATCAATTTCCCTTGGAGTGAGCAAAACCCAGTATTGCAGCTCATGGTAGTTAGGTAGAACTGGAACAATCACAAGACCAGTAAGTCAAGAAAGGCTGTGTGACAGGATTTCACTGAGGAATGACCTGGTTTTCATTTTGTGTTTCGCCACAGTAATAAACACCGTTTTCCTTTTTAGTGAAGCGTGCAACCTACAGTGGTACAACATCATCCAGAAAAATGCAGTGGATCAAAATTCAATGGCATTTTTTAATGTTTCCCGAAGAATAATGTTAACTTTTTACTTGCCTTGAAAAATGTCAAGCATAAGTGAAAAAACTCATAATTAAATACAACTGTTAACATAACCCATTCCCAAACCAATACACTTAATAAGAAATAAAAAAAAATCAACACAATCTTATCACAAGCCAGAATTTCAATTGGGATCTGAATCCACGGAGGACATAATAAAAAGGAAAGATTAACGCATAGAGTTATAACAAGTTTCATCTATTACTTTTCATCAAAATCCATCAAAAGCACCACTGGAATTTAGAGTTCAGTTTTCCCAGGGCAATATTTTATGGCAACAAAGTAGTATGCAGTAGATGTGCTTGAATTGTTTGGATGTTAGATGTGGTTCATCACCATCTTAATTTACAGTATTTCACACCAATAATAAATGTTACAAGCCTGGTGATATATTAGGACATTTAACTCCTTGCATTGACATTTTTCTGCCTATCTGAACAACAAAGAAAATAAGAGTTTTATTAAACATTCCGTTACTCACAGAGACATAAAAAAGCGACATGGATGCTCCTACACAGCCTCCCTAAAGTTGGATGAAGAAGAATATCCCCACATTGTTAATCTAAGCAATTACCTCGGCTTTCATGGAGTAGTTGGTGTTTGTATTGACCACCTAACAAAGAAAATTTTAAATTGCATGTCTGAAAATGGCTAAAGTCAGCCTCTCCTACCTTTTGCACTGTCCAACCTACGGAGTTATTATATTGCTCTAGGATACCCTGCAAGGATCAGCAGGAGGATATATTAGTCTGATGATGTAGAAATGATAGAGTTGCAGCTGACTTGATATCAACCGTAGTTAAAAACATATGAACAGCTGCCCCAATAGGAAATCATCCACAAGGACATTTTTTTTGCAAAACAAAAGAAGCATTAAAAAAGCCTTTGCTGTTCCCTGCCCTTCCAAAATCAGCAGCTGGTTAGGATTTCCACTTAGTCTCATTCATAAAACAAAAGCCTGATAGCACAGGTTCACATGTAGAGTCTTGGCTTGGGGACAAGAGTGGCATGTGATATTTAAGCACCAAGTTTGTCCCATCCATTTAAACAAGGAAGGATATGGAAAAACGTCATTAAGCAGTGACTGTCATAAACTTCGCTTTCTGCACACTGCAGCAGTAACGCAAGTAGAGAATTTCCCACATTTGGTAACCCACCAAGAAGCAAAAATAATTAACCTACAACAAATGTTTAATGTGCTTGATATACCATGCTGGTCAATGAAGCGAGGAGTAATGAAAACAAAAAGTCTTATTTGTAAGAGATGAAGATTTGGGTTTGGAAGCACAAATTATTTAAGCCTTAAAACTGCAGAAGTGCGATAAGAAAAAAAAGTCTTTCTAAAGATCACATTTCTAATCACTGTCTTACCACAAAGCTTGTTTTGCTCTTCCAAAAACTGTGACCATGACGGGACAAGCTCTTCCAAGATTTTAACAATGTACCCTTTATAAATGGAACTAAAATGCCGTGATGGGTGTAACGGGCAGACCTTTGCTAGTGGGGGTCTGCAGAGTACCATGTGTGGGTGGAAGGTCAGGGATGCTCTGCTCCAGGCACCAGTGGCTCCTGCCAGCTACGTCATGGACAAAACCGACCTGCCGCATGTCAAAGCTGGATCCCATCATGGGAGCATATGGCATCTCTGTGAAAACATGTTTAAGAAAGGGTGATAACTTCTAGGGGCAGGAGACACCCAAGGAGGGAAAGACACATGGAAGATGGCCTGGGATGAGGTGCACCTCTACGGGGAGCCGTGTCGCATGGAGGAAACCCTGCTGGAGCAGGCAGATGGCACACAAAGGATCTGCAGCTGGCAGAATTTGTGGCAAAGCAGGTGAAAGGAGGAAGAAACAAAGAGCAGCAAAAGGAAGGAGCTGTTGCACACTGATCCCAGCCTCCAGGACTACCCATCGCACCACCGAAGGGACCAAGGGCAATGTGCTGTGTGAGGCTTTGGAGAGGAGGAAGGGGAAGGAAAGGTGTCAGCAGTGAAGGTGTTTTCTCTAAGTTTTTGTTTGTCTTATTTATTTGTCAATACTGGAATTATTAATTAAAAGTTGACGTTAATTAGCAATAAATTAAAAGAATTTCCTTGATTCGAGACTGTTTTAGCCTATGATAAATGCCCACCACAAGAAAATATAATTCATTTTGAGTATGCAAAGGAGGATTCAGAATCATACATTTCTTTAACTTTCCACTGTTTTCAGATCACACAAAATTAAGATTGATATAGTATTCATATATTTATATGAAAACAAATGATTCAGGAAAACAGCCACAGTTGGCTAGATAATGGAGATCTGTAAGAATACAAATACTTCTATTTTTTCAAATCTATGGTTTCCGCACCTCCCATGCTGATATTTGTCAAACGGACAACTTGTTTGTAATTTCTGAAATAAAAATTGAATTGTTACCCATTTTATAATAAATTACATATTATATTTTAAAAAAATGCACGGTGAAATGGATTAGCCTACCTGTTAACTTGCGCTGAGTCATCTATAAGGCCTTTAGTAAAACTGAAGTAAATGTCACTGTGTAGAAATAATATTATTTGGCCTGCTGTTTAAAACTGACTTGTCTGTGAGATACATTCAGCGTCTGGACATGTGATGTGTTGTGGATGATTAAGGTAGGTGGTGTCATGTGGCCAAATGTCTAAGGTAGATCATACCATATGGCCAAATGTCTGAGTCAGTGTCCAAGAGTTGGACCAGGGGGGTTTTAGCAGCTACTCTGAGACAGAGATATGGTTAATATCCTGAAGGGAACCCTGAAGAGTAGGGGTTAAGAAAGCGAAATGTTAATTTGAGATGAGGGACTGCAGAGAGGAGATAGCCAGAAGATCTTCCTGCTCACCAAGGCATCAGATCCTCAGGCTTGGTGAAGAACATATTAGAGGACAGAAACAGAAAGATACAAGTCTGGGGACCTCCCATTTAGTCTTCAGCCTTTCAGGAGGCCGGCATCCATTGCTTAGCTTCAGATAACACAGGAATCAATATAGGACTATATTAAGAGATGGAACAAGATAACGCATGTTATTACCTTAGCAATTATAAGGGACAACTGTTGGGCAGAATTACCCAGCTCACCTTAATTACAGTAAAAGGAAATAAGATGACGAAGAAATGTTAGAGATGAAAAGACTATCAGAAATCAGCCTGCATTTTAAAAGAGAAAAGGCAAAAAGCTGGCGGTTTCAAACTAGCCAATAGATGAACTTGATTTCTGACTTGGACAACTTTATATTGTCTTTGGGATATATTCATTACCTCGGGGTAATTTAATTTAATAATGTATTAGGATAATTTTATATTAGTGATAGGGTTTGACATTTAACCTGTTTTCATGAGAAAATTTCTGATCTGCTAATGTCCAGTTACCTTCTTTGAAACTTACCTTCTGAATTTAGTTAAACAAGACATTTCCCTATGTCTTCATTTGCTATTAGCAGTCTTGGAATAAATTTTCACAGTTTTAAACATGAACACCTACTCCACCTTCTGTTTTTGTTTTCCTTACTATCCCCCTAACCCTAAAATGCACTAGTTCCATGCAATCTAACACAGGAATCTTCCACATCATATCTCCATTACATTAATCTTTATTTGTGCATCACAATGGCTGTTTAAATTAAAAATTGATTTTTAAATATCAAGTACCAAGAGACTCTACTTTCCGTGAATTTTCTTGATTCCCAGGTGCCATCTGAGAGGCCAAAAGGGAACTTAAAAGGTAGAACATTTCATGGTTCTTAAGACAGCATCTCCTAAAAGAGACTTTTCATCATCTAAATATAAATAAGATGTAATGGTCATTGACAGTTAAAAAGAGGTATCAGTAAACCAGACGGCTGAATGAACAGCAGGACAAGCTGTTATCGTCTTGGGGTAAAAATATTATCTGTCCCTGCAAAAGTGTTTTAGCCAGAGAAATCGTTGGGTTAAGCACAAGCCTAAATAGATGATGGCTTCAAATATTCAGCAGATCAACAGAGGTGCTCCTTTTGGCTTTTAGATACAAAAAAAATACCTTGTTCAGATGTATGTTTTTTTTAAAATTGCCTCCATGGTACAGAATTTCACTGGAAAGGTAACATACTTCCATACATGGCTTAAAATAAAATTAATAAGCTCAAGCCAGTATACAGGGTCCATCAGCTTGTCGAAAGATTGACTTAAGGGCCCGTGGGCCCGTCTAAACTTTCAGACAGGACACCTCTCCAAGAAGTATGATGGGTGCAACCTAAAAAGGGTGTGACTAAAGATTCAAAGAAATTCAAAGGAAGGCCCTGGTTCCTTCTGGGAGTTCCTTCATATAATGATATATTTGACTTTTCAGTTGAATTCCTAAATTCCAAAAAATCTACAGTCATGATCTTCTGTCTCCTACTCATTCAAGCAGCCTAGTAATTAACTGGGAAGAACTGGAACCAGAGGAGCTTCCTGATCTCACTTAGAACACTGACCATAACAAACTGCATCCCTAAACAATTTTCATTCCCGAATGCTGAGACAGAAAAAAATGTACGATGATCAGTAAAAGAAAGCTGCATGTGGTGACGAATTCTAGTGTTTAAAAAAGAAAAGAAAACAATGTTTTAAAATACTTTCCAGCTGGTTGTGGCTTCACTGCAAAGAATGTAGTTTGCTACAACATTCCACAGTACAAAATAGTGAGTTACATGTAATTTTTTTGATTTCTTAGGAAAAAACAATTTCCTCAAAGTGTTTTTTGTACTCAATATATGCATTTCTTTGTCTTCCCTTGCATTGGTTTTTGAAGGATTGACTCCCTTTTGTGCAATATGGTTGGTAATTGGTGAACTTTTCAGCACGAGTCTTTGCATGGATTTTTTTAAAGCAATTCTGTTTTTCAAAACAGTAGAAATCCGAACAGTAATTGAGATCTGTATCATATTTGCCTCAAGTGTTAATCTCTATCCCTGAATAGGGCAAACATAAGTGATACTGCATAGGTTATGGTCATAGGACTCAGTAAGCACTGTTTTAATTTCCGTTTTGAGAACTTTAGGAGACTGATTGCAGAGTCTGAATAACAAAATTGGAAGTACGAAGAGATCCCAGACATTATCTGTTTTTGTATAAATGGAAATCAAAATACCATTTAGAGAAATTAATTAACTATCAACACCTGCAATCAAGATATTAACGCCTCGTGATATGTTTCAAATTACTATAAAACAATGCACGTGTAGACAATAAACATTTCCAAAGTACTGTTATTAACTATACTTGACACTGAATTCTCACTTTCCATTATAGACTGTCAATCCACTAATAGCAGCTAAAAAAAAATCTTGTTAGACTTCTCTGAGCATTTTCTTATTTCAGCTTTTCCTCAAAACCTTAATGTTTACATTTCCATGATTTTTTTTCACACTTTCCAGATGTCATTACCTTACAAAATGTTAATCTTTAAATTCAGCTTAGAGTTTCTGGAACAACTAAACATACAAATATTTTTTTATTAATTTGCAATACTTAATTTTTTTATGTCTAAAATACTAAATAAAGAATAACATAGCACTAAAAATTCCTCTACTACATTTTAAAAAGAAGTCTTTAAACTCTTCTCTCTTTCTTCTCTCTCTTTCCAATCCTTACACAGACTGGCAACCAGAATTACGATTTGTTTAGAAGCCTGAGAGACTGTAAGAATCTTCTGGGGCAAGAGTGTGAGAATTACTACTAGATAAACTAAAGCTGGAAATTAAGTTTGAATCTACTTATTTCCTCTTTTTTGAGTGATATCAGCTGAATCTATCGGTTAAGATAGACTGCATCATTCTATCAGGTAGTCACCCAGGGCTTAATCCGAACAGAGTCATTTTACAGTCCAGCTTTCGGCTGAGATAGCAATTCCGTTCACACCCAGATGGCCGGCACATTGAAAATCAGTTTGAAAGGTGAATTTCAGAGTTTAGGAAGTGAGGAACAATATAAACTCTCTAACACGCACTGGCTTTAAAGAATACTTTCTTCACGCAGTCCATTTCTAACCTACTAAACCTACTAAATTCTCTGGCCAGAGTATCTGTTTTTCTGCACATGTACATGCCTATTTGAGCCAATATACATATAGTGGATTATTCATTTATTAATGCAGACATACATATTAATGCGTACCATAGAAAAAGTGATGATAAATAAAATCAAAACGCCACTGGTCTAATTTTGAAAAGCAGAATACCTAGAAGTATCTAGGAATATTTCTAAATCAGAGATTAAAAACCAGCTAATTCAATATAAGACATATAAATGCTGACCAGCTAGCCAGGAAAGAAAAAAAAAGTCCTACCCTGAAAATGGACTCTATTTTATCTCACTTTGAACTGAAGATTAAATCGGCATGGAGTACTGCATGTAAAAGCCATTTAGGTACAATCAAAAGTCATTTTCATCAGCACAGATGCCCCAAATTGACTACCGTAATGTGGTGGATTAAATGGGTCTTGGAATTAATCACGTATGAAAGAAGTTCTCTTGAATGGTGGAATCATATGGGACCTCCACCTGCTGAGATGTTACCGATGGACTATCTGAACAGCTTTCTAAAATGCTGAAAATAAGCCTTTGTCTTGTAAGATTTTTCACTCAGAATTTGATGAATGCAGGCAAATATGGCAAGGAATACTAACTATATGCAATTAAATATCTTAAAAGCCAAATAATTCTGGCATAGCACAGTCTGTTCGGTCAAAATGAAGAGGTTTTAGTATTTTCTGATCTCAGTGATAAAAGATTTGATTCTGTAACATAGGGCAAATGAAAAGAACAACACAAAAGAGAACCATCAGGAAGAAGTGGTAAGGTGTACCGTTGTGTTTTCCTCTCTGCTTTTCTCAAACTGCAAAATCTATTCAAGCTGGGGGACTGGAAAGCAAATGTCATGTTTGCAAAACAAAAGAGGAAAACATCACCAGATTCATAGGGCATATGAATAAATTTAAATCTATTTGATCTTCTGGGCAAAATCTATAGTGAGCTCATGTAACTTCCAAGGTGGGTTGAAGAAACATATCAGTATGGTAAAGTGTCAATACAGAATCCATGAGCGTTGGTCATTAGGGGCAACAGCATGGAGGACGCTTAAAAATATGAGCTTGGGTACACAGAATTTGTTTAAAAATGTGAATTTAAAGGGGAACAATGCAATCATAACTTTAAAAAGTGTCCCTGTCTAGATGAGATTCAATATGTATTAGATGTAAGTACATAGAGTCAGAAGAATATTGCAAATGTGATAACTGTTGGTTTAGTTTTGACCTGTTTACAAATTTAGGATTTTTACAGAAATTAAGCGAAATGGCATACATAACTTAGCTGCAAATTCTTTGCCACCTCCTTTTTTTCATGAGGCCACTAGCATGGCTCCCTAAACAGATGTGCAGTGACACCTCTCTACAGCATTTCATATTTCCCGAGGATTCAAGAAGTTTCCTTCTCCCCACACATGTTTCCCTGGAGTTAAGACCTTTCGTTTTAATCAATCCTTTATAATTTTTCCTGAATAAATGAGAGTAGAGCCCAGGTGACTTTTATGCTTCCTCTAAGGCTATGAAAACTGTACCGTGGCTGTGTTGGGAAAACAACTATCACCTACACCAGGGAACCTGACCCAATGCCAGCTAGAAAATTTCTAAGAATGGAACTGATTGTCAAAACCATAAAAGAGGCCAACGATTGGGGCAACCATCTGGCAAGGACTTAAATCCTCTCTCTCCTTAAAATCAGACCAAACACCTCATTTGAGTACTACACCCATTAAGGCAATCAGTTTTTCCTTTTTATCATGATATTAACTATTCCTATAAAATAGAACAGTTCCAACATGAATAGATGGAAGACCACCATCCCTCAAATAATGAAGAACTGTTGCTTAAGGTATTCCCAATAGGTTTAAATTCCTGATTTCATCTTCTGTAAGGAGATCTGAAATACACCACATAAGAGTTCTTCAGAAAGCAAAATGTAAAGCGACAGACTTTGAGATACTGACCATGAAACATAATATAAAAGCAGGTGCAACGTGTTAGACCAACACTCGACTTAGCCTAACGTTCTGCCTCCAGGAGAGACCATTAATCGACATTTCTGGAAGAGCATAAAAATAGGGCAGATGTATTGAAATACTTTTCCAGAAAACTGGTTTAGCCTCCAGCAATTTATTGGCCAGGCTCTCCCAGAGCAGGAGGGGATACTTTCTGTGGGCCAAACTTTTCACATTCCATGTCTTTCTTTAAAGCTGGAAAGTTTTTATTTTCCCTGTAACGGAAAAAAATTTCTGAGGTCTAAAGGAGGAAGAATTTCCTAATAGGTTCGAGCAAGGCTGAGGCTTTCACATTTGGGAGATGTTGGCATCTATTTTACATATTTGGCAACCAGATTCAAAGCTAAATTTAAGAAGCGTATACAATGTCCTAGTCTTCCATGAGTATTTATTCACAGGAGCAAAGCTGAGATCTTCCAGCTGGACAACCCTTGCCATCTTTGTAAAGGAATCCTGACTGAATTTTCCTCTTCATTCTAAGTAAAAATCTCTCTCCCTACAAGGGAAGAGGACACAATCTAATAATTTCAGTAATGCTGCCTTTTATTAATCTTTTCTGTGAGAGAGAATAAGCAAGCCCTAAATATCTAAAACTACATTATTTAACCTTCTGACAGCACTTCTTTTAACAGCAGACAACTCCCTGCCACAGTCAATTACCAGGAAGAAACACAAGATTATTCATATACGCAAAGGCAAACCCTTACTTCACAATCAGAACTTTACCATTTTATTAAGAGAAATTAAAGCAAAATAGATTTGCGTCAATTAATTTTGTATTCTACTACCAACTTGTAAATCTCCATAAGGCCTTGAACAACTCTAGATCAGATAAGAAAAGAAGACCATCTGAACCACAGAGGGAAATCACATATTTTAAGTGACTTGGATTTAATCAACTAATTCAAAGTTAGATTTTATTAAACCTTGTTAATTTTTTTCAGATCAAATACGCCTAACAAGGAGAAAAGAGCTATTGCATTTAATGTCTGAGTACACAGTGTAACTGCAAGAGAAGCAGAATAATTCTACAGATTGTAAAAATTGTATATTTCAGAGGATGCTTTCAATACCACCAGAGAATAGCTTAGAATTAATCTTTTTTTTTTTTTTTTTAACCAATTCAGAGGTATTCTTTTCCTCTAATGTTCATAACATACTAACTCTGGAGTACCAGAGAAAACCAAACCATTTTCCAATGTGACTGTGACTTGTGGTTGATTTAGCTGTTTAAGAAGGTGGAAACTCTGAAGGATTTCCTGCAGTTAGGAGGTTTCCAATGCTATTTTTCCCCCTACATGGATTCTCCAGTGTCTAACTGGGACTGATGGCCTGTTGCCTGCTTTCTCTCTAACAGGGCACTCCGAGGTTATATGTGCTCTCTTTTCCTGGAGCTTGTAAGAACATAATCATTTTTGAGACCTCTAGCCTCTGTTAAATTTAGTTGAAGCACTCGTGTTTCAAAGTTATTGGGAAGGTGAGAAAGCAGCAGATGGAAAAGCACAAGTGCATAATGTGACTGCAAGACTTTGTGTCCACAGAAAATTGGTTGAAAACATTAAACAAATACATAATGCCACTGCTCATTTTTAGATTGATAGAATTCAGTTATATGAAAAAAAGGAGTAAAGTCATATCAAAAAAAGGTGTAAAGTCGTATTAAAATAAGGCAAATACAACTCTGCTGACTGCTGACGACTCCCCTTATGGAAGAAGAATTCTGTTGATCCGGAGCTGGCACTCCCTACCCGCTCACCCCCGTCTTCTCGGGATCACTCGCAGCACGTCAGGCATTTCTTGGCAGGGTACCCGGATCATCCTGAGCAGCCCAACCTTTTGGAGCGCTGCCAGGCAAACATGTACCAAAATAACCTCTTTCTAACCTGTTCCCACAAATCACAAGAACATTGCAAAGCCAACCAGGGAATCTGGTTCCAAGGAGTCAGGTTTTGGTTGCAGTATTACCCTGAACAGCAGAAGTCTACGCTTAGAGATATAGAACGCCAATGTAATCCAGGCTCATTTTCGTCTTGGATTCATTACTTTATAGTTAAAAAAAACTGAGACTTTTTTCTACCTTTCAACATTTAACACAGTTTGGTGCTGCACTTCAAAGTATTTGATTTAAAAAATATTTTCATAGTTTATTTTTTAAAAGTGATCTCATTAAATATCATATAATACTCAACCCTAGATAAATAGTTTTCAGACAATCCTTATACATTATCTAGACAGGTCTAGCTAAAGGAGGATTTAAAATAACCATTTTATTCTACCATATGCTTTGCACCATGTCTTCCTATTGATGTGAACAGTTCATTGAAAAAAAAAATTCTAGTTATCTAAGAACTCATCTCCTTACTTGCATGGTGATTATGCAAGATAATAAAATAGAGGCTTCGGTAATAATTTTATGCCTGATCCCTTTAATACTGTATAATTGCTAATAGTAATTTCAGTTGCTGCTGAAAATCGAGTTTGCAAGATATGATTTGGAAGTGTACAGTTAATAGTGTTTAAGAGAGTGCTAGTATCTAGAAACCAATTGTTATGATTGATGCAAAATAAAGTGAAAAGAACAATAACACTCCAAAGTTTTCATTGCAACAAGCCAACATGCAAAATTACAAAGAATTTGTGTAAGTGAAATGGGAAACGGAAGCTGTTTTTTCAAGTTTTCTTCCATTCTGTCTGTGCTTCTAATATAAAGATAAAATGATATAATATATAATTTCTGTTTTCCATGTTGGCCCATCTTTTATTTACCATGCATTATAGTAGACAAATCGTCATTTATTTTCTCATTGAACTACCATCCATGAAAATAATTTAAAACCAGCTAATAAACATTATGGTTTGTTAGAACTGCTACCGATTAAATCTTAAGTGTCTAAAACATACAAACATAAGCAGAATGTAATTAGAGCTATTTAAAGAATCCATTTTTAACTTAGATTAACCATACTTTCCATTTGCTAGGGATAAACACTCATAAATGAAACCCATTGCTGAACAAGAAGCAATTACTTCAGTTTAAAATATTAATACATACTGCCTTTTAAAAAGCCGAGGAAAATCATTTATGTACTGTACAATACAATCTCAATTCATACTGAGAATGAAAATGGGATGGCATTCTGAATCCTAAGCGAGCTGCAATCATCTTTGAGGTACAGTTTGTTCTTATCCATTTATAAGTCCATTAAACTATTTTCTCCAATTAGCATTGCTCTCAAAATAATTATTATAAAATACATATACAAGTTTTTTTGTATTTTTAAGCTAATAAACCCCCCCACCTTTGTTGACTAGCTCTCTTGCGACGGCCCTTCTTCGTAATACCCGAGACATGCTAGTAATGCAAACTAATTACTGATACACAGCATATTAATTCTAGGCTGGATAGACTCTCAAGCATGTCCCAGATTGCAGGTCTAGCAATGCACACATACATGCACGTGCATACACATGTATGCATACATATATGCACCAGGGATATTCTGATCGAGTTGAAGGTGTCCCTGCTTACTGCAGGGGGGTTGGACTAGATGGCCTTTAAAGGTCCCTTCCAACCCAACACATTCTATGATTCTATGATTCTATGATAACAGGTGTATGTTGGATTATAATACCTACCTGGTTATGAAACACTTCTAAGTTCTAGAGATAGCTGATTTCAGGAAATTGATTTATATTTTGATGCTATGATTTTCTTCTGCTTAGACTATTACTTGGTTCTTTCTAAGCATGGTGTTATGAATTACATTTAAAGGTGTAATTTTGAGCTAAACCATACAAAGCCTTATTTCTTCATGCTGATGCACTGAGAAAGTATTAAGTGTTTTGCTTTCTCTACAGCTGCACAAGACCCCTTCACCAGAATGGGCAAAACCATGGGTCTGACAGTGCTGTACCCTGGTCCTTCATTAGCAAGTGCTGTTGAGTCAAGGTTGGGGCCTTCCCTCCTTCAGCCTCAGGACAATAAGGACCATATTTTTGAAGGGGTAAGAATAAGATTATTGTCATTTTAAACCAGATTTTTTGTTCATTCCTCCTTATAAGCTGTCACCTCATACACTACAATTTACCTGAAGTACACTCTAGTGTATATAAACTGAGCACAGGAATTCCTCCCTCATCATTTACAAAGTCGTGATCTACTGTTTTAATACTTTTGCCAATCTCTCACTCTAAGAAACCCCAATTATAACTGAGATAAGAAGTTCAACAGATTATTTTTCCATTCTCTTTGAAGTGCTATTTTTATGTTTATATTTAAGTGTATGTTAGGGGCAATTAGCAATTGAACAAAGTATATAATTAATTGCATGCAATTAGAGTGGAACTGTAGACAAATAGTACCATATTACTGGCAAATTTTAACAATGTGATAAATTATGGCAATTATAGGCAAAGTAATAATGATTTCCAATCAAACAATATAAATGGGAATGTGTTCCGTATTCACAACAATCAAAGTTCAATCTGTTCGTCTGTGTTTAAACTGGCTGCAATTTATACACACACAAATCATTATTACGACTCTTTTGATAAAACATGCTTATTTTCATCTCTACCTCATATTATGTACTTTTGCATACCGGTTAGCCTTTCCCCATGGAAATGCTCGAAGGGCTTTGAGGATTGTCCTCTGCTCAGTCTTCCTGAGACATTTCAGGACATAAACTCCCTTAACTGCCTGCCTCGCGCCTCTGCAGGCAGGGTCTCGCACTGTATGATGGGCAGCCGAGAGGAACCTACTGCTGAAAGGGGCATTTCCGACTCTCCAGTTTATGTCCTCCTGTAGCAGAGCAAGTCTCCTCTCATTAGTTATTTAACTTAACATGCCAAGGTCTATACTGCAAAAATTGAACAAATATTCCCTGCAGCTGTCTCTTCTGCACTGTCAGTAACCTTGGGTATAAATGTGGGGCAAAGCGATGTAGTCACCAGAGCACAAAGTTTTCATAGATTCACAGAATCATAGAATGGTTTGGGTTGGAAGGGACCTTTAAAGACCATCTAGTCCAACCCCCTGCCATGAGCAGGGACACCTCCCACCAGCCCAGGTTGCTCAAGGCCCCATCCAACCTGGCCTTGAACCTCTCCAGGATTGGGGCAGCCACAGCTTCTCTGGGCAACCCGTTCCAGAACCTCACCACCCTCAAAGTAAAGAACTTCTTCCTTCTATCTAGCCTAAATCTTCCCTCTTTTAGTTTTCCCAGGACTTTGAGTAATCCTATCTATAAAAGCCCACCAGCTACGTGAATTTTGGATAGAAAAAGGTAAACTGGTATTTGAAAGTGCAAGCAGACATCTATGATTTCAGAAGAGCAACACAAGGAGGCAAATACGCTCCAGCACTGAAGGAACACCTAAGAAGAGCTTCAGACCTTGGGCTCAGTGCCGGCGGAGGAGCAGCACACGGCTGTGGGGAGCACCGGAGGGATCCCAGGTGTGCGTGCACGCTTTCCTCCCTTGCTTTCCTGGGAAAACATCTGGATTTCAACAGCCAGCGGGATGTCCGCGGTCGGGCCTGGAACCTCCCTTCCCTCCCTCCCTGGGGTAGTCTGTGGGGTTGGTGTCACCCGCGCCACCTTGGAGGATCCATGGCCGGTCTGTCACCCTGCACACTGTGAAGGGAACCCAGCTGGTCAACCGCCCCGGGGCGGCTCTGGCTTGGAGAGAAGATCCGCACTTTTTAATGAACACATTAGTCCTACTGCATGCACCTCTGAGCATTCTGTTTTCCTGGTCGGTCATGGAAAGTAAGTTAAAATAATCATAGAATCACAGAATCATAGAATCATAGGGTTGGAAGGGACCTCTGGAGATCATCTAGTCCAACCCCCTGCCAGAGCAGGGTCACCTTAGAGCAGGTTGCACAGGAACGCGTCCAGGCGGGTTTGGAATGTCTCCAGAGACGGAGACTCCACCACCTCTCTGGGCAGCCTGTGCCAGGGCTCTGCCACCCTCAAAGTAAAGAAGTTCCTCCTCATGTTTAGGTGGAACTTCCTACGCTCAAGTTTGTGCCCATTACCTCTTGTCCTGTCACTGGGCACCACTGAAAAGACCCTGGCCCCATCCTCCTGACAGCCACCCTTTGAGTATTTGTAAGCATTAATAAGGTCACCCTTAAAGTAAAGTAAAGTAAGGTAAAAGTAAGGTCACCATAAAGTAATATTTAAAACCAGTTCCAGTCAGTGTTATAACTTCCCAGCATTATGTATCAGCATTATAAAATAATACATATTTTTCCTAATTTAACAGGGAACTCCATGTTATATGGATATGAGCATTCAGTCTGATGATTTTACTAGTAAAGCCAGTTTAAGACTATGTAAAGGAAACATAAGGATAATTTTCTACATATGCATAGAATTTCCCTTCTTTTGATTTTAATTTCCTGCATTGTATAAAGCGTATATAAACCATACTTTAGTTAATTCCTGAAATGCACGTGTAGAACTGTAATAGCTACTGTGTCATTTCAGCTATATGCTATTTAAGAAGCTAGAAATCTGGGAATACATCATAGTATAGCTTCTTTTATAAAGTAAATGCAAGACTTCTAAGTTAAACCTGGCTGTAAAGACAACACGCACCGGACAGACAGGCCATTCAAGCTGCAGCTAACATTCAGTCTCTGATTTATTCCATTAAGAAAACAGGAATTATAGTAATGTGCTCAAAAATACCCCACATATGTTTTTTTTTTTTTTAAACCTTCTATTTTCTTTATGATGGTATGAATTTTTTACTTATGAATATGATTAAATACATTACTGGGAATTAGGATTTTTTGTGATTGTACCACCTATATACTTCTTTTCTAGTCTCCACCTAGTAACTTTTGAACTTCTTGGCTACTTTTACCCAGTTTGATGGAAAGATAAAGTTTCTCAAAATAAGACACTCCTAAATGTCTCATGAAGTCAGACAGCAGGATAGTAGAGACCCTACTCAAGCCCTCTCAAGAAGATATACTATCTTCACACATAGAATCCATAGGGGAGAAATATTGTTGGAAAATCCTTAATCCAATGTCATATTTAAGGTCCTATGCCACTTGTTCCCAGAATCCAGAAAGGGTTCCTAGCAACTCTTTCTGGGGTGTCCAGTGCCTGAAAATGGGTGAGCTCCTGATAAAACCTCGATATAAATGAATTAAAATGCAATGATCTGTAGAAAACTGGTGTGCAAGTCATGGAAGTACTTCGCTGAATGAAAGATGAGGCTGCATCTGCATTTTGCAGATCCTACTGGATGACACTTTTCAAGAGATACAGGGAGAACTGAGCAAGTTTGAAGACCGTTAAGCTTCTCACATCTGAAAGGTTGAGTTTATCATTTTTTAGGGCCACAAAAATGATCAGCAGGATGGAACACCTCTCCTATGAGGACAGGCTGAGAGAGCAGGGGTTGTTCAGCCTGGAGAAGAGAAGGCTCCAGGGACACCCCATTGCAGCTTTTCAGTACTTAAAGGAGGCCCACAGGAAAGATGGGGAGAAACTTTTTAGCAGGGCCTGCTGTGATAGGACAAAAGGTAATGATTTTAAACTGAAAGATGGAAGATTTAGACTAGATAGAAGGAAGAAATTCTTTACTCTGAGGGTGTTGAAACACTGGCCCAGGTTTCCCAGAGAGATGGTAGATGCTCCAGCCCTGGAAACTTTCAAGGCCAGGTTGGACAGGGCTCTGAGCAACCTGATCTAGTTGAAGATGTCACTGCCCAGGGCAGGGGGGTTGGACTAGACGACCTTTAAATGTCCCTTCTAACCCAAACCATTCTATCATTCTATGATTCGATTATGACTAAACCCAAAATTAAACCAGAAAATTCTAGAGACCTGACAGTTCTGCAGGATTTGACTTGGCTGAAAAGGGATTTTGCAGGTCATGACATCAGACAGATACTTGGAACTTCATATATGCTCTGTGTAGGATCCCCAGGTCCTTTAGTGTATCTGCAGACGAGGAGACTTTTAGCAATTAAATGGATTTGACTACTTACTGATTTGTGCTGACTAAACAAAAATAGCAGGTATAATCTATTTAAAGGATAATTAACCTTTTATAGTACAGTTCTACTTTGTAGAATATTCTGAAAAGGACTATTTCTGCAACTGTATTCTAAATGTGTACATAAGTGTTTTCTATAAGCTTTGAGGAATGAGCGATTTTAGCTGAGGTCTATTGCAATGCCTACCTAAATTTGCTAAATATCTACACGCATGCAGAACTCACCTTTCTGAATACACTGAATACCTACTCAGCTTTGTATGCACATGAAACAAAAATCATTGTAAATCTCCATTTATCAATTTCATTGGTGTGAAAAAGGCAACTTTTCTGAGCTTTGGGATCAGTATTCTGAAGTTTCGACTTCATGTTTATTCCCTTTCCTGTCTCTACACTTCTAAGCCCTTTTATCTTTTTTTATTAGCTAATTAGGATGCTATCTGCTGATTTTTAATTAATTCTTCTGCATGCTTTTGTGTCCTTTGAGAGGAATCCTGGCTTTGTTGAAGATTTTGGACACTGACTTCAGCAGAACCCTGATTTTACTTAATCTGTCTCTCTTTTACAGTTCTCTCTTTCCAGTGAGGTAGACATATTTTTGAAGAATTCTACATTTCTAGCCTGCCTGTTCCCTATCTGAATATTCTGAAATAGTCTCAGAATGAATCTAACATTATTTAGTTTTATCCTTATTTCTTCCACAATCTGCGCTTCCTCGACTAATATTTTTTTCTCTCTCTTTCTGTTATCTGACCAACTTTTTCCCCTTAGAAAAAGAAGTCTTACCTCTGCCCCACTTACTCCATGAATCATTTTAGTTCCTCTGAAAGCCGTCTAAGCTTTTCATTTCTAGTGCGTTCCCTGATAACATACTCTCAGTTTCTTTCTTGTATGCAGTCAGCGTCATAGGAAAATTGTATATCTCTGGTTAGATAAATCAGCAGCCAGTACTGTGTCATTTGTATCTTGGGCATCTCAACGCTGACTTTGCTTGGCTTTTGTTCCTGCTGTCCATCGGCGGTGACAGCACTTCCCTGCTTTCTTTCGTGGCTCTTCCTCATTCTCTCTCACCACATCTTGGCTCCATCACCAACTTCCACTTTCCGTCCTCTTGATAACAAATGGTTCACTCTCCACTTCCCTTTTCTTTCCCGGTAACTTTCTTTGTACTTTTTTTCTGCATACCTTAGTTATTTGCAGCACAGGCTGTCTCAGATGCCAGGTACTCAAAAAGAAAAAAATATTATATTTTTTTTAATATATTGCCCTCTTCGTATGTTAAATGCCAGCTTGATTTACCAGGAAATACCCAATTCTAATGTTCCACTCCGATAAATCACCTCTATATATGTTCTTAAAAATATGTGAATCGGCACATTTACTTTGTGCAGGTTTCTATACATCAATCTAAAGCAGAAAAATTTATTCATCTTCTACTTTTAACCACAGCCCCAGTCGCATCTCAGCTTTCCTTTCAGAGCCCAGCCGCGGACCGCCAGCTGTTTCACACCCATCAGGCTTCCACAGCCTGAGAACAGGCTTTATGGTTCCTCGTTCCAGCCAGGAGGCACATCTTTTTTATATAACCTGGCAAATATCACAAGAGGAAAGCTCAGCTACAACAGTGGAGGTCAGGCAGGGAGAACAGAAAAAACACAGTGGGTGTTTCTTTATGTTTACCTCCACGTGGGGATGGAGGCTGCCGTCCACCCTACATGTAATACATTTACTTCCACAAGGTACAATCTCCACTGACGCGGGCTATTGTTTCCTGACATCGTCTGTGACCTCTGCTGAGAAAGGGCTAACACCTGGAAAGCCGGTTTTGTAAACCTAGCGGTATTAAACAGAAGAATTTAGTTGGACAACTGGTTTGAAGTCACTTCTTTGTGCTGCAGGAGGGTCACCTCACTCGCTGGGAACTGGTGGGGCACAGAGGCTGGGATGAGTAAGTGAGGACAATGCCTTGCTCCACCTCACAGTGTAGAGATCCTCCACATCGGTTAAGGGCTAATGCCAAAGGGCGAAAAGGAGCCAGAAAAGCAAGTCAACAGAGAAAGGTGTAAACTTGGTCCACACAGGGACATCTGGATGCTGTGTATGAAGGGCAGCACCACCGACATACATCAACCTTGTGGGAGTTCGAAAGAAGTGGTGTGTACGCGTGGGTTACTTCCCTTCTTTCAGTATATATTATTTTTGTTATTCACTTCCATGAAACTGTACCGTTAATATTCCCGTATGTGTTACTTTCCTCCTGGTTACCACCGCAAATATTATTTTACTCTTTTAATGTTATTTTACTATTTTAACCGGAATACAACCTTGAAAGTGCGAGCACTACTCATAAATGCAAAGTTGAGATTATTAAAGCTAGAGATACGCGAACATAGTAAAAGATGAGAAAAACGTATTTGGGTTAATTTGTGGGCTTCTGTTCTGTAAACATAAACTTTAGAAGTCTCTTAAAAACCTCTTGTGTATTCTCAAAAACATCCTTAACTCATTATAAGCTGAACTGCCACTTTTATTATTGTGTGTATTAGACATCGCTTAAAATTAAAAACATTAATCAGAAAACTGCTGTCCTAACCAAAGAAAATATCGCCCAGTCTAAAATTCAAATATTAAATTATTTAATTTACAGTCTGTGGAGTTCACAAGATCTCGATACAGTGTGCAGTGCCTTTATGTCACTGCATGCATGTGTATATCTATCACAAGCTTTATACTGTAAATTGCAGAATACTGGAATAGCAAAGACGCTAAATCTATGACGCGTACTATTAATAAAAATCTTCAGCACCTTCATGAATGGAGATTATTTTTGGCCAGAATCCAGAAGCCGTGGGATAAATCTGGGCTTGTGGGTACAGAAATCCATTCACACACAAAGGGCTTCAGGGCCAGGGGCTTCATTCGCATGTATAAATAATGCAAAATTATTTTTCTTTGAGAAGTCCTTATGGGGACCAAGTTGGCTACAAGACTTAATAAAAATTGTTAATTAAATAAAACCAAGTGTATTTCCTTGGGATTACTGCCTGGCTTCTGCGAGTATCTGTGAGACAGATAACCGCATTCACACAATAATGAGTGAGGCATACCTTCAGACATGAATATTCCTCACTGAACGCGAAAGGATGTCAACAAACAAAGTCACACTTCTGCAGACTTTCTAAAACCTGTTATTGTCCCGACAAAACCTACCATTGTTATAAATTGGATGGCGCTGCAGGAAGGGATTCTCATCTCTCAGCTTGTTCATCTTCAGGCAACTGATGGGATTGGGTGCAGAGTTATTTTCACCTCTTCACCTCCAATATCAAATAGATAGGCCCTGTCTCCTCTTGTCTGACATTATCCAGACAGCAACAGAATTTAAGGCTAACTAGGCCCCTTTTAAAACTTGATTATTTTTTTTTCTTTTATAAAAAGATGGTATATGTCTATGTGCACATCTCTCTGTGCCTGGTAATTATTCAGTTGCAGAAAAAAGAAGTCCTATCCATCTTGAAGACCTCCTGCCTCCTTGATAAGAACTGCATACAGAGATAGTGAAATTAGTCAACAGTTATTCCTGGCGGAAAAATTAGGTTTTTTCCCTAAAATAATTTAGAAGATACTATTTAGATAACAGGACACAAATCTACTTTGATATGCATTCTACTTCTTGAATAGATAAAAAGAATAAACAGAATTAATATAATGATGACATACATGTATACTTGTTTATATTTTTCCCCGCTTCTCTTTCTCTCCGTAAAATAAAACACTGTTTGAAACTTCAAGTGCGTATGGTATCATCTGAAGTCCTTGCGGCACACAATGTAACAAAGAGCGGAGTAAAACTACGATCGCTGAGAGATATAAAGGCTGTAGAAAGGTGGGCGACAGAGAAGAAGAAGGATCTTAAAAGGTTTGCATAAGGACTCCAATTACTCTTCTAAGCTTTTGATGTTCAAGCACATGTCATTAAACACTTCATGTTGCTGTCCAGACTCTTCTACACAAGCAACTTGAAAGGAAGATTCCTATTTCGCAGGAAAGTTTTCCCTTTTTGTTTTATAACTTCTCTAACCACATTTTTTTAAAAACCATATTACGGTTAGCACGAAGAGCGCCAAACCTACAGTTTTGATAACGTTTAATTTCTTCATAAACAGTATCCTCCTGTATACCAATATAAGGATTTAGAATTTAATCAATCAGACCTGTCCCTCACAGCTATACTTTTTTTTTCTAACCCGCCAGACATTACGTAGTATTATATGTAATTATATATATAACAGAGGTACTGTATAAATATAGAGATAATATGTAAGTCTTATATAGAAGTATAATCTACTGTCTTTTTGGAAGCCAATGAGAAATACGTTTTTATTTGAATGAAGTGACTTACTAATCCAATCTCTTCAAGTCTTTGGTGCTTTGTAACTTATTATCGTGGTTGGTTTTGTAAGATAACTGCATTACAGTGATATATCAAGTAGCATAATTCCTTCATGGCATTTCAAACCAGAAGTGCTACTTCTAAACAAGTACCAGGTAAATGGGGAGTAGGGTGGAGAGGCAGAAAATACAATAATTTACAATAAATAGTGCTCAGTTTTATTAAGCAACCCTGCTGTAGATACATTCAACCTCTAAAACATGTTTTTAGGAACACGTGAAGGATTCAGCAATTGCAATTTTGTTACATTTAAATTCTTATAGAATGTATCAAGGTAGAAACACCGAAAAATTGATCTTTTTTTGTGAATGAGCCAGGGAGAGAAAGGGAGGGAGAGAAAGAGCATGGTAGTAGCTGAAAATCTCATCCATTTTCACTACTTTCAACAGACTACCCTAGCAATTAAGGCTCAGTGATGTTGATATTGAACCATCTACTCCATCCAGAAGGAGAATGTGGTTAGAAATTACTATTTTCCTATATCAGATACTGCTAGTCAGTACATTAATGTAGAAAAATATCATCCGTTGAGAACTGAGAGTTCCAGATATTCCTAGTTTCAGTGCATTGCTCAATGCTCAGTGGGGCTACATCTTCCCAGACTGAGATCCAGCAGGTAGCATCTCCCAGCACAAACCCAACACAGCTTTCACCAAAACCACCGCCTGAACCACCACCAGAGGTTGACCGACAACATCTGTGTCTCTTGCTACCGATTCCTCAAATGTAATGTACTCTTACTCATACCCCAACAGTAGAGACTCCCGCATTGTTTTAGTAAGAAACCTCTGAGCTTCTACAAATGTAACATTGAATTTTTACACTGAAAGGGTTTGGAACCCTTTGGGGGCTTTGGAACAGGCTGCTCAGGGAAGTGGTTGAGGCACCATCCCCGGAGGTATTTAACAGACGGGTAGACGTAGTGCTTAGAGATATGGTTTAGTGATGGTTTTTGTCAGAGTTAGGCTGATGGTTGGACTAGATGATCTGAAAGGTCCCTTCCAACCTAGGCGATTCTAGGATTCTATGATTCTATGAACGTAGAGGTCCTAGTAGTAGTGCTCTTCTGTACCAAGTGTTTCACAGACACTTGTACGGAAGCACAGAAACACACAGTTTCCACTTTTCCGGTTACTGTTCTTACTTTGCCTGTCCCAGCTGGCAGATCTTAGAAGGGCCCATAAATATTATTTTATATAAGTATAACTTTATGTATATACTCCCTTCCCCCACAGGACACTAAAGTCTATACAAAGAGAAAGAGCCAGTGGGACTCCATGATTAACAAAAATGATCAAAATTCTGCAAAGGATATGTAGCAGAAGCAGATAGACTTTCTAAAACCACCTTCTTAAGCTGAAGGCCATGCAGTCATATATCTTGCCTACAAAGAATGGCTTGAATATCAGAGGCCGCCACACCACCACTAGTTCTGCAGTTTGAGGAGAAGAATTGCAGGTATGCTACAAATACAGTGGGAGTCCTTCACAGCCCCAAATCCCAGCCTTGATCTGGTTCTCCAGTCATAAACAGGGACAGAAAGTCCTGCTGATTGTACTCCTGAATAATTCTCATTAAAGCCAATGTGAGGAACAGGGGAATGTGGTCTAAAATAGGCATCAGGACCATAATGATTTAACAACAAAATATATTGATAGGCCAGTCACTAGGACGAGGCATGGTATATGAATCTCAAGTATAGAATGAGAAAATTGTTCTATGATAAGTACAATATAATTGGTGGTAAAGAACACTTGCTTTGGTTGGGGGGTGTTGAGCCCCTTTTATTTACAGAGCAACAAAATCTTTGGGGAGATATTAAACAGGCAATAAAATATTTTTTGAAATTCTCTGGATAAAGAACTATCAGAGTATTTGAAAGTGAATGTAAGAAACAGACACCTTAAAATTATCTCCATCTTTATTTACCTGTTACTTCTGAAATTTTGCTTTTACCAGGTGTGATACTCCCCTGTACATTTAAACTGAATTACTCCTATAGTATATATAGGCAAAAGTGTTTAGAACATATAATAAAATACACATTGAAAAAAGAAGACAAAGTAAACAGTTTGTCTAATGTACATGTGTGCTTTATATATGGTTATATACTTATGCTTATATACCTATTGTCTTGCAGGGAAAGGACAAAAAGAGCAAAACCATCCTCTCTTTGTGACTGCAAATACTGACATGTGCTATTGGAAACTAGAGGGGAAAAGAATTTCCAGTCTTCTAGTTTCCTGTCACTGATGTGAGGAAGATAACTTGGTAAAATGCGTTACCGTATTCCTGATAAAACCTACCATTTATAAAAAATCAAATCCACTGCTGCAGCTCCAGATTAAAGAGACGACCTTAAAAGAAGAAAAAAAGAAATCTACTTCCAAACAGCCTTCCTCTTCGTAAATACGATAAACTCTTGGCTACTTGCTCACGCTTCCTGACAGAAATAGGATAATGCCACTCTTCAAATAAGTTCTTACTTGTGTGTTACACCTTTTGATGGGTTTATCTCTTGCCATCCAATAATGGATAACTTCTCTGGCGAAATCAGTCTTGTCAGGCCTGTAAATGAGAGCATGATTGTGGGGAGTCTGAGCAACACAACCAGGAGAGCAGTGGTGTTAAAAGGAGCTTTTAGAACTTTGCAAAATTGTCTCTCTAAGCCACAGTTGGAATGGATGGGATTGATTTTTATTTTCCTTTTGATTTCTGAGAAATGTTTTTAGTTTACAGATGTTCTATTGCACAGGGAGTTTCCTATAGGTGAAAAAAAATGGCAATTATCTATTATACATATAGTGCAGCTGTGTCCCAACATAATTAGTATTTCATTTCAACTGACTTGGTAATCTTGGAATAGTACCTATACGTATATAACAGCACACCAGGAACAGAAAACAAACCTTTACAAAAAAACCCTATTCTAAAACAGCTGAGCAGGTTAAAAATAAGGTAAGTATTCAGGATGAAGGAATTTCTACATTACGTAGAAAGTATGCCATATACCCTTTCAAAGATCCCGCTGAATCCAACTGGCCTCTGTCTGCAATCAAAATTCTGCAAAGCATTTGATGCAAAGAGTTTTGGCTGCAGAATCTCCAATTCTGCAAAGAGAATCTCTACGAGCAGAGTTCTCCTCTTATCTACGCTTGTTCTTTGCTGCACCTAAATTCAATCTGCTTTAAACCAATTAATTTAATTACGCATCCGTGAGCTTGGTACCAAAACCTGGCTTCTAGGTGTTCTGTGAATGAGTGGAAGGGTATCATAAACTGGAATTTCTTACATGCTTTTATGGAGAAGAAGGAAAGAAACACAGGGACTATTTTTTGAGTCAGCTTACAGCCTGAGGAAAAAGGGATGGACCGAGTTTTTTGCAGGAACCTCTGTCACTCGTGGGGACAATGTCCCAGCAATCAGCAAGAGTGACGAACTACCACTGAGTGAGGAACCTGGGAACTGGAAAGAGCTGCCTTTGCAAATCTCGTTTGCTGTATTTCTGATGGGTTTATCACCTGCCAGTTGGTAATGTGTAACTCCCTTGGTTATTTATCATCTGTCCATTAATGGAAGACTTTGTCCCTGAAAGACTGGAATCTGTTCAGGGCTCTCATCTCGAAGTGAGGGCAGAGTCACGGCTGAGTGCCAGACTGTAATCCTGAGTGAGTGGGAAGCGTATTAGAGCGGTGTTTACAGCTTTGGAGGCAGAGAATGAATGACTGGACTGAAGGAGACTTGGGCTTTTGGCCATTCAAGGATGACAGAAAAATAGGGCAGGAAAATGCAGAATTAGCCAAAGTTAAATGAATGGAAGAGTAAGGTTTGTGACTCTCTGGCAGTAAAACAGAGTGGGGCAAAGAATGAGAGGGGAAAAAGGTACAATCTTTGGCTCCTGTGAAAGAAGGGTGAAGAATAGAGCATTGAGTGAGGCACTGACAAAGGGTAAGAGTGTAAAGGCAAGAGTCAAAAGGACATTATGTGAGACAGAAGACCCTGACAAAAGGGGCCGAGCTTTTACTTTGCTTTAGCCGAGACCATTATTATAGCGTGCGGAAAAGAAAAAGAAAGAAACTGAAGAGAGAGGAAAAGGTACAGCTGGGTCTAAGTAATGTTAGACAGCAACAGTACATGAAATTACCGGGACAAGTGGTGCCTTTAAAGGATAAAAGACAGCCTTTGATATAGGTGAAGGAGTGAAGGAGAGGTAGAGGAGGAAGTATTAGGGCCACAAGGATATGTGGTTTGATCTCCTCTTTGAAATAGTTGGGAGAGAGGGAAATGAGAGGAATTAAAAGTAGTAAACTGCCATCAAGAATTGCTAACGTGGCATTTTACTGTAAGGAAAATTTCACTAACGTATCCTACAGTTGATTAAACCAGGATTTTAAAACATCATATCCACTATCCTTTCTTATGAGAGGGTAATATGTTAGCATGCACAGCTTTTTGCAAGGAATTCTACAGAAATATTTCAAAATTCTCTAATTTATATCACAACTGTAGATCGACATATAAAAAAATAGAAAGAAAACCACACATGGAAAAGCGGTTACAATTTTGTTCATGCTCTAACTTTGAAAGTGGTATTTCTTATTGTGAATATTTCAGAATGTGCTTATGGAGGATGCCACTTGGCATATTACTCATCTTTTTGATTCGTTACTGTGCTAGAGACGATGCAAAGAGGAAGCTAACATTATGACGGTGTTGGAAAGAAATTCACTGTTTTGCATTCATTTTACGGAAAGTCATTTACAAGGCTTCCTAGACTTCAAAATACAAAGTTGCAGTGAAATCAGTCTAAAGTTGTGGATAATCATTTTCATCAGGTATCTGATTTAAACCATGGAATAGGGAAACAGGTAAATATGAAGAAAAAAATGTGGACTCCGTGCAAGTAATGAAAATAACTACATGTAGACAGAGTAACGACAGCAACATGTTTACAGAGCTAAGTTTGATCTGCCTCACCCCAATCCCGATGGACAAAAGCTGGTTCTGATTTGCAGCCCCTGAGCTGCTGCTGAAATCTCCGTACCGACACATTTATGTGGTTTCCTGACTATAGTTGGCTCGCATCCCGTCGGTTTAAGGCTGGGCAGAGTAAGCTTGCATCTGTCGGATTATATCCATGTAGGAGGTTTCCCCGTCTGTATTGCAGTAGCTTGTTATTACTGCATGCCTTTAACATTAGGCTGTGTCATGTTACATTATGCCTACAACACGAAATAATATAGAACCTCACGCACTGCTATCGGTAGGCAGCAGAAAAACTACAGACTAAACATAAACCATTCAAGCCCAGTTTATTGCGGCAGGCTGTAAAAGAACGTGCGGTAAGGTATTCCAAGAATATTCCGCACGCTGACTAGTCAAAGTGCTTTTGGGTAGTTCTTCCATGTATTTCTAGTTTGCAAATTTCATTTGTGTTGGCTCAAGGGAACAATCTCTCTATCATTGAAAAACACATTCAGCATAAATCAGTTCCTGAGAGGAATGTCAAATCTGAAACAAAAAACCAAACAAAAAGGCCCCCGCAGTACAACAGAACAGGAGTGTCTTGGTGAATGAAGCAAGAATTGAAAATAATAAACTTAGTGGAGCAATAGGAATGCTAATATGGTTTACCTTGTATTTTTTGACATAGAGGCTGCATATGGATTGTCACAGTAGACTGTACACATTAAAACACACCGCGTAGAACTTATGTTAATTTAAAACCTGTGAAACTCAGTTTATGAAGCTGGCACGTATAACATATGAACCTGAGTTGCGTTAATTAATCTGCTGCACATATTCCTAACTTAACAAAAGGCAGCACCTATAAAAAATATGTAATTGAATAAAGTAGGTATCATAGAGCACTTTGGACTACTTTTCATGTTGTGTTGACATACGTTCACCTATTAAAAGCAGGGAATTCATTTTTATTTTTATTTGAAACCTCACTTCTCTCAGATCTTCATGGGAAGGGCGAGCCTAAAGCAATAACCATAGGAAGGAGATGCTGGAGGGAACTCCTGCAGCACATTGGAGCAGGCAATGGGGCTGCACTTTAATTCCATATTTTGTAGCAACAAAATTTTTTTCCCCTCTATTATGTTGATACCTTCAACATTTTAAAACCACCACAATTTCCCTGGCATTTTTAAATCTTGTGTTCAATAATTAATAATATTTTGTGCTTAGATTCAATTGTAAGGACTTTACAGTTAGCGAATAAACTATGGTAATCATTACAGTTTGAAAATCACACTGCTTTTAACTCCTTACAGTAAATCTGAATAAAACCAACTTCACTATTTTCCAAACAGTAAATACTTCTTATTTAGCAATATAAATATTAACATATCTCATGGCCAGAATTGCTGGGAGCAACTTATAACAACAAAAAAAAAGTCAGCGGCAACTATATTAAATTAATTAATTCCCAGTCAAACTGTAAAGGAATAATTACTTGATGAGTTCATATCTGGAGTTTAGAATATCTTTCAGGTGTATGAACTCCAACTGAACAGATGCCCACCATGAAGGGTTTTCCTAATGTTGCAGCACCACAACCTAGGGAGTCGGAATACACCGGCTTACCCTGCAAGGGAAACAGCACGACTGAGGAAGTCCTTGAAAACAGATGTTCTCCCAACCAAAGTTTTCATGCTGATGGTTTGGGTTTTTTTAATTCAGAAATTGCCCAAGGACGTTGCTGCTTGTAATAGCTCCCTTTCTGAGTTATAGGAAGCAGATCCTTCCTGATGAGGCCTTCAGTTCTTGTATTAACAGTACTAAACCCAACAAGTCATGAACTCAAAATAAAAGCATGAAGATAGTGAAAATTGTCATGAAACACTTATCGCTTTACCTGGGTTGCCAGAGCAGAAAAACAGAGGTAATTAATATATGGGTTATTACATGCAAAGCTTGAAAAATAGGCTTAGCAGATACTAGCTCAAAGACAAAGAAGTTTTGTCAGACTTAACTACTTTGGTCCTTTTTGCTCTGTTCATCCCTGATGCCGCATTTACCCCTGCAGCTCATGTTCTGCCCTGCTTGGGCCTTGGCATTTTGCTCACCACTCTCCAACCGACCAGATCGCTCTTCAACCAGCCACACCACATACTCAACTAGATGTGTTCCCTCCAGCAATCCCTTGCAGCCATACGTGAGAAACTCACGCTGTTTAAATCTTGTTCAAATTATAAGCAAAACAAACAAAAACTAAATATAGCCTTCCTAGTTCAAAGCATTACTTTTTGCTAGCTAACTGTAGGATCCCCATCCAGAGCATGGGTAGTGGATGCTTCTTTCCTCTGGAACTAGATTTCAGAAAGTTGAACCAGAGGATGGTCTGTGTTGGACCGTGAAGGATAAAAGCAGTGGGTGCCTTGAATTCTGCGAGAGCAGAAGAAAGAGGGCCAGGGCAGAGTGCTGGTGTCAGGAGAATGCTCTCCTGCAACGCTTGGGAGTTTGTACATTAAAGTAGGATCTGCTGGGTGATGGCTGGGGAACATACCGAACCTCCTCCTGGTCTGGTAGGAGCTCTTCTTTACATACATTAATGACACTGGAAAATCATTAAGGGTGTAGTGTGAATTTTCAGTTAGGACGTACACTTACCCACTCAAAGGGAGTTTTGCTGTTACTTATTTTCAGACCTTTACTATAGCACGAGTTAGCAGAATTTAGCTGAGGTGAGAAAGACCTATATCTGGAGGTAATTTTGACCTAAACAGAATGAAACAGCTTTTAGATGGAAATGTTTCAGGATGAATTTGGGTGCTTACTCTCAAATATGCAACTTGGAAAAAGAAAGGTGAGGACAGACACACCTATGAGTAGTATTGTAAATTAAGGATAATTGCCTGCCTTCATGGAAGTTTTTATAGCAATAAACAACGAGTAGAGACACAAGTGCATGCAGAACATCTTAATGGGGAAACCTCTCAAGCCTGTTCTGGGGAATCGGCACACTTGGATGTGTGTAATTGTCATGATTTGGGCAAACCAGGACAGTAATGCTCCTCTGTAGTGCTCGTGCACTGATGCGTGCAGCACGGGGAACAAATGGGAGTCAGGACTCGGTGTGCAGCTACAGGGCTATGACCTCCCTGGCACCACGAAGAGATGCTGGGATGGTTCACACGGCTGGAGTAGCACAGTGGAGGGATACAGGCTCTTTTGGAAGGGAAGGATTGGGAAGGCGAGGAGGGAGACTTGCCCTGTACATGACAAGGTGGAATTACAGAAGGTCTTCTTCAACCAACTGGAAGAAGCCCCACTCACGTTTACAGGCCCTGGTCCTCGTGCGGGACTTTAACCACCCTGATGCCTGCAACTGGTAGAAGTACAAATAGAGTGATGTTGAGAAAAATACAGAAAAAGCTTTTGGGTTGAAGAATAGCTGAAAAAGGAGCTTGGAAAGAAGAAGTATCTTCCTCAAATTTAATCCACTGTATTCTGAATCACTTTGCTTGTAAGTAAAAGATTGCATCAGAAATACCTGACCAGAAATACCATCATCACCTTCGCCAGGTAACTCACACTCCTCCCGCTAGCAAGTCAGTCTAAAATGTTTTACCAACCCTTTTCCCTCACCTTGTATTTATCAAATGAAACATTTAATTACCGAATGTTTGTAACTAAGAAACAAATGATGAAAGGTTCATGTTTTCTTATGATTAAACTCAGAATTTGCAACTTAACTAAATGTTCCCTCAAATTACTTGCTAAGATCTGCACTTCTGAAAACATAAATGGATTTCTTTATAAGCTATTTTAAAAGGATTTAAAGTTTCTTGCAAAATATTATTTTTTTTGGCATCGTAATAACGAGCAAATGAAAAATGCATAAATGTGAGATATTAATGATTTATTAATTTACAAAGACCCTTTATATTTCTATTCAATTTAATTGTTTGACTAATAGTCAGAATTGAGAAGTATTTTTGAACCTATTTGGCTAATGACAAAACTAAATAATTAAAAAATTAGATGGCACCTTGTTAAAACAGCAGCTTTAGGAACGAAACACTTTCACACAAAGAGAAATTTTAAACAGTCATTTGCAATTAGTGTTATTGGATAGGTAGAATTGGAGGTGGCCTGCTTGTTATCAATATTACAATTAGTTAGTTGTCACATTTGCTTTTTTGTCATTACAGTCTATTTTCAGACTAAGGTGAGAAGCACATTGCACTCAAGCTTCTAGTCTTTGTCTTTCTCTGTAACCCTGTTTACTGGAGACAACCATATCCTCAAAATCTCAAGAAAAAAACAAAAGATTGTTAGATCTTAAAAATTCCAATTATGTCCTACCTTTTAAAAGTGAATTGGAGGGACTTACAACGTTTATGTTTGTGATGGTTTTGAACAACTGATTTTGTACATTTTGCTGTGGCAAAGAACAGTTCTTTAGGAAATTCAAAAGATTTGTGACAAAGCACACATTTTTTTTTGTTGTCAGAAGTGGTATTGTCTTATTCATCGGGAATATTTTTAAGAACACAAAAGCGAGGGGAGTATTGTGGTCTTGTTATACCTAGAAACTTTGGGTCAGTCTTTAGGTAGGTCTAGATACCCACACAGAAAGAGTAGAAAAAAAAAAAACCAAAAAAAACCAAAAAACCATAATTTGGCGCAGAAGTTAGAAATGTTCCCAACTTTCTGTGTTGTAAATCTGTTTGGACTTGGCTGAGTTACTGCAGTTTTATAAACATTGCTCATTCATGCACAGGATTTCTTTTATAGCAAGTGGCTTTTGCAAATTATCACTTGAAGGTTTATTGGCACTGTGCACATGCACTGAGCTGAAGCTGAATGGGACTCTAGACCATCTGATTCAAAAAATGAGAAGTAGGAGCAGCCTCTAGACTTTCAAATTTGTCTTTTAACTTTGCTTTTATCTGGAATTACTTCAGCTAGATTTGTGGTTCCACTTGCAGATATAATGACCTGAAATATAGTAAAGGAGGCTTTCCCGCATTCTTAAGTCTCAGATGCAATTCAATTTTTTTTTTTTGCTTTTCTGCTGCCTAAACAGAAAAGAAAAGCCCAGCTTTGTCTTTCCCTCCTCAGAAGGTAACATAATTTGCCAACTCTGGAATGGGGAAAAAATGTCACTGAAGGATCTCCTGGAGATCCTCTACTGCAGACCGGTGTATCTGAACAGAGTTGGGGAAGGCGGCTGGAGAGACACCATCCTAAGCCACAGCAGAGTCACGGGGTGGAAAGAGCTGAGAATGCGGAAGTAAATGAACATTTAGTCTGTGTGTAATTGCACATTTCTCACAATATCTGAGAAGAAGATCCTTTGAGAGGATTGTTATTTCTGTACTTGCACATGCGTTACTGCATTCCAATACGCAGCAACCCATATCTGGGGAAGAATACTATTTTGCAAATGACTTCTTAGCTGTTAAAACAAAATTTTAGAACAAATAATGCTGTTTCATCCCAGCAGCCAACAAATTGGTAACACAGGTCAATTTAATTTTACTGCAGCTAATAGTGTCATTTAGCCGTTCCTTTGCTATGAAACAGTATGGGGCTTTAAACCCTGCATGCCAGCTCAGACCTTATTGTCTATGAACGAAGCATACATTTTGAAATGTTTTTGTAGGAGTGCTCTCTTCTGTTCTCTACTGAGGTGTCCAAGTCTACTAATTTGTGAAAGTATGAAGCTCTTGACACAATCACAAAGTTCTCTGTTGGCAGTAGTAGGCTTCTTTTCAGTGCTCATCTTGATCTCCAGTGTCTGTCAAGAGCATGAACTCGTATGTCAATAAACTCGGTTTGAACATCCTACATTAGATGTAATTGTATTTTTTTGGGCAACATGCTCTTAAGGTTAGGTTAAAGATTAGTGTAAATGATGATTTTAAGAGGCATACCACTGATAAAAGCCAGCTAGGAATTTGGCCCACGAAAGACTGGATAAAGGAGATCTGTATTTCTGAAATCCACATGAAAAAAAAACAAGTTAGTTCAAAATGTTATGATATTTCATTAATTAATAATGGATCTACTGTTAAAACTTAAACTTCTGGTACAATAGCTGTTGAATATTCACTTTTAATACTGCAGAGGAGAGTGCCTTTAAAAAAAAAGCTAAATTTAGTTAAGGTGATAGAAAAAAAATTCCTGCCATAATCTGGCAGAAAAGGAAATTCAGAATGAATGAACCAAGGACAGGGCAGTCACGAGCCACCAGTATGATATAGTCAGGAGCAAATTTTGACTGAAACTTAGAAGAAGGTTCTACGAGAGTCATCAGACTTTGAAAAACAACCTTTCAACAAGAAGAGTGGCAGCAAGCAATCTAGTGATTTTCAGATACCACTCAGATGACTACATGAAATGACTATAAGATGCCATTGCCTGCAGTTGCCTGGAACTGGTAACTCAGGAGATCTCTTCCTTTTCTGTGTTTGTATATAGATTGTCAGCGCTTGCTTAGTCTGACAAATTGCTTATTAGCAATTTACATTTATGTAAAGGAAAACCAAGGAAAACGTTGGTTTGCTACTCAACAATGAGGGTAATCTATAGACTCATAACATAGCAAAACCAATTTGATACCTCTTTTACATTTGCCTTCACAAAAAGATCAACTGCAAGCAGACACAATTAATACCAGCAAAAAGGGATAAGATCTCACTCTGTGATAGGATGAGGAAAGGTTACATAGTGCTTAAATAACAAAGATAAACACAGATCATCTGTGCTGATAAACTTCATTCATCTTAGGGGCCCTAGCTGATTAAAATAGACTCGGAAGCTTAGTGGTTTTTGAAAAATTATGGAGGACAGATGAGATGCTGGAGGACTGAAAAAGAGCAAATGGATTGCTATTTTTAAAAAGGAAAAAAAGAATAGTCTGGTCTACTTAGTTTCAATCTCTCTATCCTAAGTCCAACACTCTTCAATAATGGAAAAGAAGGTGCACTTATTAAATTTGCAGACACCGCAAAGCTGGAGAGACTGTAAATATCTTGGGGAGCGGGATTAAAATTCAGTTATGTGTTTTACAGATTGAACAGTGGTCTGGAAAAGAAGGGATGACTTTGCAATAGGGACAGGTGAAAAGTATTACAGGGAGGCAGGTCTACCCAACTGCACAAGGATGGAAAGGGATCAATTAACTAGGTAGTAATTATTCAGAAAAGGATCTCGGGGCTAAAGTGGAAAGTGGTAAGTTAGCAATGAATATGCCAACAACCTTACACTGTGAAAAAGGCAAATGACAGAACGCGGATATATGAACAACAGTACAACTGACAAAATCGCGGGCTTTTGCCTTATGTTCTTTTCAGAATCAGTGACGGCTCCAGCAAGATCCTGTCTTCAGTTTTGCTTGTCATACACCAAGAAAAGTGATCTGTTGAGAAATATTTCTGAATACAAAGACTGATCTAGAAAATATGATCTACAAGAAAAGACCGAAAAGATTGGGAGTGTTTAGCCAAAAAAATAAGGGTGGAGGGAAGGGGCTGGAGAGGGGTTTTATAAATAGAAAAGGCTGTTGCAAACAGGAGAAAAGAAACCCTGTTCTTCATATCATATGATGAATACAACCAGAGATAATGCAGTTAAATTGCAGTAAGAAAGGTTTTGTTCAGGCATCAGGAAAAAATAAATTCTATAGGAAAGGATTAGCAACAGACCGCCCAGGAAGATGATGGAGTTTGCAGGATCGGAGGTCAACTATGAAGGTATCTATCAAGAATGACAAGGATACAGCTGATTCTGGTTTGGATAACAGGGATGGACTAGATAACTTCCTGAGGTCCCTTTTAACTTTGCCTTTCTCCGATTAATAACAAAAGATGCTGAATCTGGTTTGAGTAATTTACAGAGAAACACTGGGCATCTTTGAGAATTAGAAAATTGGAAAAGCACTTTGTGATTTTTAAGTTTTCCATTCACAGAGTCTAATGAAATCTAAATAGCTTTACTCTTCCAATGGACATACAAAGAAAATATTTCACAATACATTTCCAAGTAATTATAATACATATATGAAAAGTTCCAATACTCCTGTGGTAGCTGAAGAAAAGATGATTTTAGAAGACAGTATCATTGGGTCTAATTCAGTGTGGACAGAAAGCAGTGCGGACGTTAGCGTTAGTAAGGTGAAGTGCGAGTTCCCAGTGCATTGGGCTCACGGAAGTACTCCCATGTGCACTCCTAAGTGCAAGGGACCATTTTCTACTTGGAGGTTAGACGGACAGATGGACGGACAGACAGAGCACGTACAGGTGAATCTTATATCATCAGGCAGCCACGCTAAAAACAGCTGGAAGGAAAGTACAGTGACCAGATTCCCAGTTGCCAGAGCTCAAGGGCAATACGCGGTGACCAGGAACCATTTCTCTCAAATCAAATCAGAAAGAAAACAGTTATTTTTTCTGGTGTTAAAAGATTTAATGAACCGCTGATTAGTGTCACTCCTTGTTAAATCAATAAGGAAAATACGGAATCACTTTACCACTGCTCACTTGTATTAGTAAATTGTGCACTCAGGCATTCATGGACCGGTGATGGAACACTAAAGGGATCATCTGAGACTTTTTTATAAGCACAAAATTTAACGTGTCTATAGTTAGCAATGTTCAGTTAGCTTTTAAGTGTCTTTCTTATTTCCTGTAAAGGAAAAGAGCCTCACAACTAATGCCTTTTGCTTCCTAACAAACAAACTCCAATCCCGTATTCACTGGGTTCAACAGAAGCAGTGTTTAAGAGGAGTTTTAGATACCAGAGGACCAGATATCAGCAAAGCTATTCACCTCATTTAAATTCAACGTGGATATTAATGCATTTCCAATAAATGAGTTACACCATGCAGCTTCAGTTAACAGAGCACAAGTTGGGTTTTTTTTTGTTTGATGGCATATTAGGGTTGCAGCCACAAATGCCTGTTAGGGGTTTTCAAATATCATGATGGAAAATTATCATAGCAGAAAAGCCGTAAAACCATAAATTGCTAGGAATTAGCAGAGAGCGTGGCTGCGGCAGGTTGGGCGTTGTGCCCAACGAGACTGCGTGGCGCGGAAATCTACTGCCTCTGATACGTGCTGGGATACGGGAGGGATTGAAGAGATGCTTTTGAATGCAGCAAGGCTTGTGCAGGAAGAGGGGATGGGTTGCACGGACCAGCTGAGGGCATCGACGCAGGGTATATAATGAGTTACAGATGACTTTTACCCCCGACTTCCCCACTATCCTGTCCCTTCACTTTCTCCTGCCACAACAGCAATTCACGCTTGCCCCACAGGAAAAATCTTCTCCTCTCAAAGTCCTTGAAGAAAATTGCTCCTGCCACACATGCCGTCCTCCAGAGTCAGTTTCTTCAAACTCCAGTTAAAATTAATAAATGATGTCACCAGCAAAATCTGCTTCAAACCAACACCTTCCCTAGATTTGTCTACACCCAGGTTTTGTCTGCTTGATACATACAGCCTAGATATTTAATAGGCCTTTTGGTACCTTTCTGATCGTACCGAGACTCCTCATAACCATCCTCTGCATCTCACCCTTTCCGTACCACACCTTCCCGGGCAATTATTTCTCCTTACTGTTTTTCAAGTCTCTTCTTTCCCAGCTGGCAAAGTTCATGTCTTTCAGGAAGAAAATACCTTTTCATCCTCCCATCTACATCACTGCAAAGGTCCTTTTTAATCAAGTATTCCAGATCTTCCAATTCTCAATTAAATTAAATAATCGCTAGTGCTAAGAATGCTCCCAGAAAGTTTAGAAATGATCAGGCCCAGTATTTGGATGTTCTCCTGTTACCTGCAGGCAAACAGATATACCACAAGACAAGCCCAAGACCTGTCTTTGCCATGCTGGTGAAATACTTTTGTACCTCTGTGGTTTCTTGCTTTTAGGTGCTAGAAAAATGTGAGAAGCTTTACTGACTTCGGTTGATAAATCTGCATTTAGGAAAATGCAGATTTAGAAACTTGAATGTGTCACATTTTCCACATGCACATAATTTTCCCGAATCCATGATCTCAGTGGTTCATTTTTCATGGGTAGTTTTCATTAAATAAACATGTTTCAGCATTCTTTCTACATTTATTTCCAATTTTCCATGTTTCTATATCATTGTATTAGTAATGACAAATCACTAATATAATGGAATGAACAATGTTTTTGTTAAAAATTCATTGCTTTCATCTCTATGAAGAAATTTCATATTCTAAAGAGTATGAATAGACCTAAAAAAAGACATTAAAAATACCACTTAAAGTGTAGAACTTGGAGTACAGAAATTCAACCTTTCTTTTCTTTTTGAAAAACTAATGCATTTAATCAAAGGTTTAATTCTTTCTAAAGCTTTAATTTTCCCAACTTTTCAGAGCACGGTGTTAGAGCTGAAACGCTGTGAGCTAGCGCTTTACGAAAATTCCATTGGCACAGCAGCCAGTTAAAAGAATGTCCTTTCACTTAACCACATTTAACTGAGATAAAGCAACCCAAGATTTAATAGCTTCCAGCAGCGCCCAGCGATGGAGTGGCTAGCCCAGATTGCAACAGAAGGTCACAGGTTCACACGAAGGGCATGGTGCCCATAAACCCTCTCACATGGTCATAGGCCAAAAGTAGATTTGATTTGACTAGATGCAACTACACTGGAGTTACAGTCGGTTATACCAGCCTTGGATTTAGCTGTGCGCTAGGATAACAGGAAAAGACCGTGTGCGATCTACTCTAAGAGTTTGCAGCCATCCCACTTCAGCCCATGGATGAAGACCAGAATACAGTAGACATCAGCGATATTTGTCTTCCAGAGAGACACTGGAAGCAGCCAGTTATTTAGCAAAAATTAAGTATGAGTGGAAATAACTTTAAAAGCTTATAACTAGAAAATGACGTAGGCACGATTTCACTCAGAGGTATCTCAATACCAAGTCCAAAGCGAAGGAAGCAATAAGATAAAAGGTGTAAGGTCACGATGTAAAATACTATCACTGATTGTCAAGGTATAGCATGTAACCATAATATTGTGACTAGCCAAACTCTTCACTATTTTAGGGGCAATGATGAGAAGATAAGAACAAATGGGTAAGTAGTGATTACAGGGCTCAGCAATTCCTTACAATGCTGAGATTTTTGCCTATGTGATGAATATTTCAGATACATCCTGCGATCTTTACATTCTTCACTGACAAGGAGACAAGATGCATTTTGCATCTGCTAAAGACTTCTGATTGGCACATATGTTGAAAGACTGGCCCAAGATTGAAAGACAGAGTGTTCTTCAAAAGCTGTAGCCATGAAATATTTATTCTTTTCTCTTTCATAGGAATGCATTTGATGACTATATGACATAAAGTGCCACTAATAGCTCTGGACAAAATTATATGGCTCTAAAGACTATTAAACTATTATTCTTGGAGGGTGGAAAAGGTTTTATTTGACACATATGATCACAATAGTATTAGCAAGGTTTTGTTTACAACCTCCCCTGAAAAAAATGTGGTACATTATCAAGTGCTTTTTGCACTGGCACATTCAGAACTGACAATCACAAATGGCAACAATGATATTTGTGATGTATTTAGTAGGTACTTTATCTCACAGTCTTTTAAATGAGCTGTTCATCAATTTTTAAGAACTTTAAGTATTCAACTAAGGGCAAGGGAATATTAATGACGCTGTTCAAAATATGTTTTGTTTGTATCTGAGCGTATATATTTTATAGAGTAAGTCACAGGCACACGGATCCCCAAATGTTATTGAAATCTCTGAAGTCAGCTGAAAAGCAAAGACGCTCATACATACGTAATGTCTAGCATGACAACCTGAAAATTATGTGAAAACAAGAAGGCTCCTTTGTAAAAATTCTAACTAAAATTTTCTGATAAAAAGACCTAGAAGGCATTGCTGCATCATAGAAATCATTACATTATGAATTTCACATGAAAATTCGTAGGACCCTTGTACCTGCAATCGTTATAAAATACTAAAAACCTTAAAAAAGCTTAGAAACCAGATAAAATACTGCAATGCTAACAAGCTAAATGAGTACAGTTATCATCCTGTACACCACATCATCTGAATACCCCTTTACAATCCAATGTCTTTCATGACCCTCCTGCTACTGCAAATCCCTCGGTTTTATTTGCCATTGAATTGTTGGTTCTCATTGCCAGTGGCTGAAGAAACACAGTAGAGTCACGCAAGACTTCCTAAAGCAGACTAAAAAATGCGTTCCTGAGAACTCAGTTTATATTTCCCTTCCGAAGGGGTAAATGCTGCCAGAAGGGAAGGGGTAAATGCTTCTTTTGCCAGAGCAGCCAGAAGAAGGGTGAAAAAAAAATCAAGCCAAAGTAAATTAAGCAGTGGCATCATGCCCAAATCAATCACAGACATTGCCTTTTAAATAGTGAATTGAAACTAGCAGACTGTTGTTTAATAGTCACAAGAAGAATTTTTGTTTCGGAAAGTCACTTTGTTTAAAAGACCTTTTAATATACTATAGGCGGTTGTTCAAACCTTGCATCTTGAGCAAAGTATACTGCTAATTACACATATATGAACCCTCTTGAAAAAAAAAAATAGAGGGCTGCATGAGTCTGCAACTTTAAAATGGCATGGAACCAGGAAAGGCTCCACTACAACGTGAAGTGACAGCAAATATTGCTTCCGCTTGATTCAGATGTCCTCTAAATAGGCTGCTAGGTTTGCTGGGAATATTTTGTGGAAGGGACAACAATGTCTACTGGAATTTGGCACATACTTTCTTCCTTTCAAAATACCAGGAATCTGTTTTAGGTTAGCAAGATTTCAGCCTAATGATTCTATTACGTTTAATATTCATATTTGAGCAGTAAACATGGATTGTTATTTGGTTCTATAGACTGGAAATACATTTTGATGAGCATAATAACCATAAAGTTTGACACACATATATTTACTATTCTAATGTAAACTGAATAGCGTATTTCAACCATTTTTTTTTTTTTTTTTAGGCAGAACAATAAAACCAGCTCTCTTCATCTTGCGAGCATCTTGTAACAGTGTGTAAATGTCTTGAACAACCAAGCCTTGGTGTGCCTGTGAGTAGTTTGCAATCTTGGAAGGCAAAAGACGTGGTGAAAAGGATGGACAGGGGAGTCTGTTCAGGAAGTCCCCTGCCAGTGAGTGGTAGCGAATGTGTGTTGATCCTTATGCTTATTTTCTCTTTTTTTTTTTTTTTTTTTTTTTTTTTTTTTTTGTAAAGAGCGAAAAGGAACTAACAGAATCTGTTAGGAAGCTGAAACAGTGCGGCTAGCAGGATCATCAGCATCTTGGATGAGGTCTCGCTACCCAGCTGGATAGGGGACCAAGCCATGAAACTTGAGAATTGCAAACTGTGAGTGCGGTTTTACTGCAGGAGGTAGGAAGCAGCCAGCTGGCCTAGCACTTGCTGCACCAAGACACCAAAGAGGAGAGAAAACAGTTATGGTTCCACGGTGGGGATGGAGTAATTAGATATTGTATGTTGCAGCCTTTCCCTGCTGTTCTTTTTGTTTCTCCTTTCAATAAAGCGCTCTTGGCTAGAGCCATCCGATTCATATTTGCAAGGAGAGAAAATTAGCGGACTGAGCAACAAAGCCTATTTTAATTTTCCCAATTTTCTGTGTGGGAGTTTGAGTTGCTGTTTATTACTCTTGAAATTTGAGACTGGCTGCTGCTGCTGCTAATCATGCCGCTAAGTGGGTGACGGGGCTGGTCCGAATGCTGGCCCTGGATGGCTGCTCATGAACAGCCAGGTGAAATCCAGCTATATCGACTATGAACCCACGCAAGGACCTGAAAATACCTACCTAACAAGTAACGTCCACTGAGGAGAGTATGCGACAGCATGACTTTTGGTGGCTGTTTCCGTTTTTACACATAAGCACATGCTATAGTGTCTCATTTGAGAATTATCTCACGGAGTTTTGAGGTATGTATACTGTACCACCTTTTCAATCGCATCAGTTCTTTACTTTTTTACCAAATGGAATTCTCTGACAAATATCAAGGTTTGTAAACCTCTATAATACTCTTAAATTCCCTTCTATCTCTAGCTGCCTTGCGTTCGTTTAGTTGGTCACTGCTTTGGGATGTTATAGAATTTGCACGAGAAAAATGTAGTACATCTATGTATTTTAAAAATCTAATTGTACTACTAATAAATGGTTATCATGTAACATATAATATACTTAAATATATCTAATCTATTGATGTTGGTAATTGCTAAGATATGTTGTATATATTATAAGTAGTAGACACTACTTTTTTGGATTTCTGGGTGTGTGTTCAGCACTTCAGCTCTCCTTTTTGATTTAATTTCTTATATTGCTTCAGTTCTTCTGTTTATATTGGCAGAGGAGCAATGTAAGTGACATTGCAAAGACTCCAAAGTCAACGGAAGATTTTCCCTCCCATTGTGATAACTGATCAGACATTGTTACATTGCACAGATGATTCATTTCTGTGATAGCTTCAGGATTCACGGGTGGCAGCAGAACCACAGTATGGGTGAAAACGTCTGGATTAAACAAAAAAGAAAGAAATTCTACTTCACGGTGCCACACTTTATGCTTATAGCAAATGGGATCAAACGTTTTACCCCAAGTTTTACTCAGTTTTACAAAATGGCTCTTTACCTTGGATAGGGAACTTTATGCTTCATACTCGTTTTGAACATTCTGCACGTTGCTTGCCCCACACACTTTTCTCTTCTAGACATCTTTCCTGATGTTGGTTTTGGGCTGCGTGATGGATGAAAGCCACGTGGCAGAAACTTGATCCAGGGAAGCAGGGGTTGTGCTCACTGATGTAGGAGGTGCTTCCTAGCAGCCAAGGGAATCTACTGCCATATGTATTAAGGGGGCATTGCTCATGTGTATCATCAGCAACTAAAGCAGCCCAATGGAAGGAAAACTGCAAAGTCCAACTGTTGGTGCTCAGGTCCTAATGTCCGCATTAGGCATTTCACGGAAGAGTTGCTTCTCAGGACTGGCTGTAGGCTGGCCCCATGGATTGAATGTCCATTGCAGTAGGGGTGCCTCAGGCACACTTTGGTCCACCTTCTAGCTTACTTTTAATCCATTTCAGGTGTTGTGAATAGCTACCGAACACGAACCAAATCTGAACAGCGAGGGAATCAGGAGATTTAATTCAAAAGCACACATCCTGGTCTCAACAAAAGCACTACAATAGAAAGACTCAAAGAATACTATAAACTCATGGCCTCCTTTAGAGTTTTCACTGCTTTTGCACACTTGGTTTGCAAGAATAAGGATACTTTTTTTCTTATTTATATAATAATGATATTATGCCTAAAAATCTCTGTATGCTCTTTGCTTGAATCATCTATATATGATTACCTCTGGACTGCACAACTGAAAAGTTTTTTCCGGGTCTAGTTGGAATACCAGACTGAACATACTAATAAAGTGCAGCTGCTTGACTTCTGAGCAGCTTGCTGGAGACTGGCCAGAATGCAGGAAACCACTGGTTACTTCCAGGTGAAACTCATTTTTCAAGACCTGATTCACATTTCATTCAGGTCAAGAAAAGGTCTGTAGCAAGACTTAAATAGGCATATTTAATTAACAAAAATGTTCATTTTTCAACCAATTCACCTCTTCGGCTCACTCGAAACACTGGAACGCACTCCGTAGGAGAGAAGTGCCATGCCACTGTCTGCATTTGACATACCAGAACAGTCTGCTCCACAGTCCATTCTTGGGCATCCTCCTTCCTGAGGTCTTCTAATGATGGGCAACGAGAGCACCATGTGTTTTTCACAACCATCTTACATTTAATTTCTCATTATGTGGCAAAATGCACATTCACCACGTACCTGTCCTATAAGATGTGTGCACCAGTCCATGCAATGACAGGGGACAGGATTCTGACTCCAAGCAAAGGTTCGGCACTACTTGTCTAGGACATCAACAGCAGAGAATAAGGAAGTAAAACTTTTCTGGTAAGTCATGTATTTCTGTGGAGTCTTCTCTCTTAAAATTCCATTTTTGAGTTGCAGTAGTCCTATTTACAAGAAGATTGCAAGGTTCTTTGTTTCTTTTGCTGGCTGTGCTTATGAAGCCAGAAACACTGTGCCAGTAGCCAAATTTTTGTCTCCTCCTTCTGTGATGAAGAACTTTCTTCTTACTTTTCCTTCTTTCTTCTCTTGCCTTTCTTTTTTAATGCCAGTAAATAATACATTGTCAGCCCTGAGAAAGGCACATGCAAATTAAGAGAGATACATCCAACGGAATGATTATACATACTTTTTGCTTTGGGAAAAAACTATTATTGCGCACTTTGTAAAGGACATGCTCTTCATAATATCTAATTAACATTTTCCCCTTTCATGGAAGAATAATGGATTGTAATTTAAGTCTCAGTCAATATTTATTGTGACTCATACTATAGTGGTGATAAAATCAGTAAGTCATCTCTTTTAAAGACAGCTATCCTTACTGAAATATTTGAGTTCCTTCTCCATGAAATGAATAGTGACAACCAAGTCCCTAGTGGATTGCAAAGAGCCTCCAGAATTTCCTCCAGTCCCTTAAAGACTTCTTATTTTCCTTTCTTTTCTCTTTGGCAGGGATTTATTAGGTGAAAAGAGCTGTCATGATATCACAACTGTGTTTATGATGGAAATGTCTTTTCAAAGAAAATGTTCATAAAGCTCTGGACACATCTTCTGCCACCCAGATTTTTGCTCTTTCTACAGACAGACCCCCTTGATTGTCGACCCTTTATTCTCACTTTGGTTTTAATAATCTGTTTTGTTTTACAGGAGAGCAACAAGAATGGTGTTATGTACATCAAAATTAATTCTCATAATTTAGCTAAGAATTAATCCATTAATTGCTTTGAAGATTACTTTGAAGATCAAAGCCTCAGAGTGGCATCGGAAGCTTACTGAAAGCCAGTAGAGGACATAAGCATGGGCTTTTTGTGCACAGTTGCAATGGAGAAAGTGCTCAAATACCTTCTGTATCTGCCTATGACTGTACACTAAGCTTCTGATACAGTGAGTTTAAGTAATCCAACTTTAGGATAATAGACGCATAGCTCAAAATGGCCAGTTCTTCATCCAGAGGCAGGAGAGACATTTTCTAGCGAGTTGGAAGGCAAAGGAACCATTTTGAGATCCCTAAGAACCTCATTATTCAAGTGTAATAATAGTCCAAATAGACCTAGAAATTAATAGCGACTTTATCTAACTCTTAAGGCATTTTCCTTTCTGATTAGCATCACTTTTCCCTGATTTCAACTTGTGCTAGTGAATCTTAATTCAACAGCTGGGTTTTTCCTAAGTGTACTGGTATTTTGGGTTCCTCCACAGAAAATGAGACACATAATTGCGTTTCAGACAAAAAAACCCAAAACCAAACAAAAGATTTTAATCCATGGTCTGTTCTCAGATTTTTTCTCACGTGTTCTCAGAAATCTCCAAAGAGGCAAAACTTGGAATGGAATATATATAATTTTTGATGATTATAGATTTTCTGTGCCCAATATAATGAGCCAGATAGCGTATGACTGTTTATATTGCTGAACACTATAATGAACTGTTTGGCTGCCTTTCTTCCCCACTGTCAGACAGCAGGTTTGCCACGGAGCCAAAGGACGGTTCAAAAAGAGGTGAGAGCCTACATGAAGAACAGGATCTACCTTTCCCCCTTGATTTATTCTGACGTTCCAGCCCTCTAACTACACAGAAAGATTATACTGAGCATTTTAGAAATGGGTTACACCCCTAGAAGATTTCCAAACAAGATATTTCAGTTAAAATTTGTACTTTATTTATATTTAGGGAAATTTGAAGACAAATTCATCTTTCATACATATATATTCGTATTATTCAAATAAGGAAGTCATAATTCCAAAATTTTCCTATCATCTATGTAAAAGTGTTAGCTATACAGACCAAAACTGAAGCTATATATGAAAAGAAAGTTCATTACTTAAGACAAAATAGCAATATTTTGTGGGGAAAGAGGATGGGTGAGCTCCTTAGAGCTCTTTGCTCTAAGAAAATAGTATCTGCTTGATTATATTTCTTCTTTCTTTGCATTTAAAAAATTGTAATGAAGAAAATTTTATTTTCTTTATTTGTAATAAGTTTGAAGTAACTAGTATTATTAAGCAAAATTTTAATAAATTATTGAAATTATTTTTCGTTTATAATAAACACAAAGCATATGACTGGGAAGCTGCTTGTGAGTACGACCGACATTCAGGAAAACTATCACCTATTCATATTTCCACTCATGGAATTATGACAATTTTTAATATTTCTTTGTTACTTGATTCCATTATATATATGTTTCTCTTAATTAGCTCTTTCTTTTGCCCATCTGTCGTCTGCCGTATCTATCTTACGGTAAGTATATAGGAAAGATGTCATGTCTTGCTGCGCAGCTGGAGAAGTTCCTAGCAGAGTAGCAACCTTCTCTCTTGTGTGTTCCCTGGACATCTTTTGTATCTTTTTATTAGTACAAACTGCTAAAGTGAAAGGAATTTTGATACCTGTTAAAGTGAGATAGCATCTTCTTCCTAAAACTAAAAAATTACTTTTCTCCAAAGCTAATTCTGAAGATCAGCCAGAGAGGGTCCAGAGCAGATGAATTCAAATGACAAATAAGAAGAAAATGAGGCCTTAAGTCCCTCATCCCTCCCCATTTAAAAGAAAATCTTTACATGGGGTATTTATTCATTGTTTCATATGTAGATAATCCTTTGCACATGGTAAAGAACTAGAAATTAGAAAAATAGTAGGCAATAATACCACTGGGAGTCATTTACTTGGGCTTCACTTACCTAAAATTACTACAATTATTAAATGTGTTGGAAAGAAATAATGAAACACTACATCGTCTCTGCAAAAATGTACAAATTATATTTCCTGCTACAGAAATTGTTTGAGACATGTAAAAGACCATAATGTCATGATTCAGCAACAATTTACTTGCAATTTAATAGCAAATTAGATCCATACACTATCATTTATTGCCAACTGGATAGGAAAAAAATAATAAAAAGAGATTCTCTGTGTCCAGAGAGAGATTTTGCATTTGGCACATTTGTTGGTTTTTAAATTAATGTGTTTTGCCAATAGTTTTCCCAGGATTATGTGGTAGCCCAGTGGTCTTCTAACTACTCTGGACTGCCTGAGGCCATGTGGTCTTTCAATGCTTCCATTCATGCCCAACAAGGCTGTAATGCTCTTCAGAAGAAGTTTTCTTGGAAGAGCTCTGCCATACCAAAGAGCTTTCGCTAAAACTTTGATTCTCACTGCAAACTCTGGACATTGATTTGAAATAAATTGTGACTGATGATCAGTCAATGACCATTTCCGTAATCATTGTGCCATCAGTAATTTATCAAGGTAGTGTCCCTGATGTCACGCTGCCTGGGTAACTGAGGGACAGAAGCACACGCTGTGGTTTTAAAATGTATTCCTAAGAATATTTAAAAAGATTTCCAACACTAAAATAATCTACACGATGCTCTAAGCAAATAAAGATGAGCCAGGACTGTAATACAGTACTTTTGACAAAAATTTCCCTAGAAAAAGGTGACAATTTTATCCTTGGAACATTTAAATGAAAATTTTCTTATCAGATGGTTCAGCATAATTTGCCAGTATGCTCTGGAACAAAATAACTTGCTGGGTAAAGCAATCTGTCAAAGAAACTCATATTAACTCTACTAGACCCTTTAAAAATATGTGTATTTCCTCTTTCTGTGTTATTAAATATCAACTGTAGCTCAGTGATTTTTGGTTTGCTTCTTATTTTGTTAGCACAGTAGAAAGGCACCATATATATAACTATCTAGTATTTGAAAAATGCTCTATAATGACATGCTTTTTTCTATACACAAAACATTAACGACAAAATGAACTCTAAATTGCCACAGTTACCTTTATGTCGGGCATAAGTAAAAGGCTAAGACATATATATACACAACATGGATATGAACTAAGTCACAAAGTACTCTTTTTGATATTCATAACGTCTAATTTATGCATTTAACTTCAGGTTTCTAAGTCGGGAGCCAAGTTCTGCAGGCAGCCGGTGGGAAGAGACAGGCTGTGCCACCGTACAGCCGAAAGCATCAGCGCTTGAATCCGCTCCTCCAGCAGCCTCTCCCTCTCCACCGACTACGGAGAGCGCTTAGGGAGCCGAACTGACACACACACCCCTTAAATTGGATACCTAAAGCAGATGGACTGAACACCTGCCTTCATTTTCCACGGAATTTTTATGACATTTGGCTTTGAGGAAGGTCTTTTGCAATAGGGGAGGATTCCGCGGACCTGAACGAAGTATTACAAATATTGTAACAATAACCTGAGACAGCTAAGCTCATCCCCAGAATTCTCTTTCCCTGTTTTTTATTTTCAGTTTCCAAATGGTGGGTTCATATTTAAGACACGGAAGAACATCTTCCTTTGATCTGTAGTTTCTGAGCTGTCCCATTTCCACAAAATATGTACCATTCTGTGGGCTCAATTCCAACGCACTATTCCAAAAACTTTGGCATAAAGTCTAAATTACAGAGACATAAACCTTTCTTCTGGCCTTAAAGCAATGCAAAAATAGACAGACACTACAAAGCAACTTTCTGGAATGTTTTCTGGCTAAAATAAGAGCAAAACTTTTCCACGATTTTACTTAAGAGCTTCAAGGTTTTAAAAAAATTATTTAAATTCACAGCTATGAGTTAATTTTTAAAATTCCTTGCAGTAATAGGTAATAAATGTACAATAATTGTATATAAATAGACTTGCAACACATCCTATCCTGTTGTCAGGTCTTTATCTTACTCTATAAATTGAATTACATTCTTCTGGTTCACTTGTACAAGTGCCTTAAGTAGCCGTAGAAGATAAGAAAACCCTGGATGATAAGAAAAGGGAACTGGTCACTTGGAAGGGAGAGGACATAGTAAGGATAGAGACAATGGCTTTAAGGTAAAAAGCGGTGTTATTTTGTTCTCCCTGCCTCCAAATAACAAAAGGCAGAACCAGTTCTCAGTTCCTGGCTTTTTCAGGAGAAGTAGGTGGGTAACTCCGCCGGCGCAGGGAGGCAGAGTACGCTGGCCACCAATGTTGACCACGTACAGGAGTGCATGCAGCTGACCTGTAAGAACTGTATTCCAGGCACGGAATTTAACTGCATAAAAGCATGCTTTTTACCATAGAATCATAGAATGGTTTAGTTCGGAAGGGACCTTAAAAACCACCTAGTTCCAACCCCCCTGCCCCGGGCAGGGACACCTCCCACCAGCCCAGGTTGCTCCAAGCCCCGTCCAGCCTGGCCTTGAACCCCTCCAGGGATGGGGCAGCCACAGCTTCTCTGGGCAACCTGGGCCAGGGGCCCACCACCCTCACAGGAAAGGATTTCTTCCTGATATCTAATAAAAATCTGCCCTCTCCCAGTTTAAAACCATTATCCCTCGTCCTACGACTCCCCTCCCTGATCAGGAGTCCGTCCCCAGCTTTCCTGGAGCCCCCTTAGGAATTGGAAGAGACTATAAGGTCTCCCCGAAGCCTTCTCTTCTGCAGGCTGAACACCTCCAACTCTCATCTGAATTTTGTACAGGATTCATAAATGCTAAAATTCTACAGAAGATCCGGAAAATTTTGCAGCGGTTAAAAGTGTGAACCAGCCACCATGCAATTTGGGGATCGGTCATTTGGCAGGCATTCTGGCAGTGACGGACTTTACACTCAGGGTGATGGGGGCAGAAGGGGTCAACTACATTTCCTGCAGGGTGAAGTGTTACAGAGTTTAACAACAATACAAAGGTGAGCTCTCCAAGCAATTGATGGGAAATTTCCAAATTGCTGTAATAAAAATAAATAGTTCTCTGTGCTAAGGACACAGAACTGCCCAGTACTGGTAAGAGTAGCATCAATCTTAGCTGGAATTTTTACTGGGGAGGGTGGGAGGCATTTTTCTGAAAAAATGCAAATGAATGTACTTCACATATGCCTGAAGTGGACAAGCAGTTGGACGAGATGATTGTTGCAGATCCCTTCCAAATATTCTATTCTATTCTATTCTATTCTATTCTATTCTATTCTATTCTATTCTATTCTACTCTACTCTATCCTATCCTATCCTATCCTATCCTATCCTATCCTATCCTATCCTATTCCATTCCATTCCATTCCATTCCATTCCATTTTCTCATATATTTGTAAAATTGGAAGAGCCGCAATGAGTCTTCAGTGCTGCCACCGGCGAAATGTTTTTCACTGAACATTCTGCAGTATTATTCATTCCAGAAGATTTGGTGTAGCTCATTTTTTTAAGATCTTAGCCTTCCTAAAGCTCCATTTAAATCTGTTGAGCTCTATACTGGAGCTCCAGCTAATGACCTGCATAACCAAAAGGTCCCAAATGTCCACAGCAACCTGCCTCTCTTTTGGGGAGTGCTTGTTTCATGCAGCTATTCCTTGTAATCTTTTACTTACGTCTTTCAGTTGGCATTTAGATTACTCAGCCCCTTTTGGGATAAGGTTATCGATAACGAAATTTAAAACAGCCTTTTTTAAAAAAATGGAATGTTTTGTTTCTATTAATGATTAAAGTTGCTCTGCCTACAATTTTGTACTCCTTGGAAACGAACCAGACTTTTACTGCTGACTATTAAAGTAAACAAGCTTATGATTTAATAAAGGCATAATAAATGTCTTTCTCTTGTTTATGACAGAACAAAATTCTTGTCTAACATCTTGTGATCTAGGCTGGAAACAAATTTCTGTGACAAATGCACACTCATTATCTGCAGAGATTAGAGACCTACTTAAAACAAATCAAAACCACTCAATGTCTATGTACTGGTTTTACATAGCAGTGTGTTGACCTCTCTAAGAGATTGAAAGGTTTTGAACTTTCGCACTGTCACTTGAACAATAATTTAAGATTCCACTAATGTCAGGCCTATCAGATGAACAGGAAAAGCCTGACGCAAGCCCTTGGGTAAGGTGAATAATACAGACACGAAACTGTTGAAGGAGAAAAGCTTCAAGCCGCAACAAGAACAGATAAAGAAAGGGGAGTGTGTTGGGAATGATCAGTTTTTGGAGATAAATAGTTTTACCCGCAGATCAGCCAGGCCCGGTGCAGAAGTTTGAAAAAGACCAGATTAAAATATAGATGCTAAGTCAGTCTTGTAACCTCTGGGTGCATTCTTCAGTGATAAATAGAATAAATCTGTACACAAATGTAAGCACAATGCTATACTACTCAACTAGAATAGTCAGCTTTTCTTTAAGCTAATCTTTAAAAAATTTTCTGTTTGCTCATGTTTCACATGTGGTTTTACTTAAGAGAAGACTTAAGAGAAGGTATTTCAAAATAATTTCCAAACACTTATTTTTTTTAAAAAATAATACTGATAAACTGAAACCTCACCATAAAGCAATAAAAAAATCTTTCTGTAACTTCACTTTAATGTCATAAAATTATATTATATTAGCTAACAATACATATTTGTAATGCCTAGAAGTCCAAATATCAGATGTTTGTGAGAAAATGCAAGTGCTAATAAAATGTTGAGACAAAGAAGAACTTTTGTTTATAGAACCAAAAAAAATTGAGGGTGCTGTCCTAACATTTCAGGTTTGGAAGTTTGTTTCTTTTTAAAAGCCGTGCAAAGCTGGAGAAATAATCCTTTACGTCTGTCAACTGGTTTGATTAATCTCCTAGAAAAATTGCACTAATGATTCCCAGAGAATTCACGCAATATCTGTGTAATGTCCTACAGCAAGATCCGGAAGAACAGAGAATACATCACTTTCAAGGACGAAACCATATTCCATTAGCCTGAGTTTGGCTTGACTTTTTAAGTGGCTTTTAAAAATATTTTTGAATTTTTAAACACATTAGAGAAACACCACAATGCTTTTCAGATTGTAAGTATGTAAAGTACATTTTTCTGTAGCATAATTGAAACCTAATTAATCTTTTCCCCTGGAGATCTTTCAGAGTTGAGGGTAGTGACTATCACAGGAAGAGGACTCAGTAACAAGAGGCATTTCCATTTACAAATATTTCCTCTGGAGCATCAAAAGAATGTTTGGAAATATGTTGCAACGATTTGACTTAAATGTTTTGCCTATGTATCACGCATGCCATTTAACCTTGTTGCACCTCAATTTCCACATACATGAGAAAACGAAAATAACATTTATTCAATATGTTCACACGGCTTTTGGAGAAATCTATTAATTAGTATTTGAGCTATACTTGAGAAGTATTATGTAGTATCTCAATTGAAATTTTCATGAAATCCCGAACATTGCCTTGGGAAATAATAGTAGATTTTTATTTTTTTTTCATTGGACCTTAATAAAATGGCACATTCATATGAAAACAGTATGTGAAGATATTTTACTGGGGAGAGAGGAATTAAACCACCTTTTTATTTTCCTCTAGCTCTTAATAATATTACAGATTTATATGAGAAGAATATATGAAGAAATTTTATTGGAGAGCAGAAATTAAAGCATCACAGTATCTTTCAGAAAATGAATGAAAAGCCATATTGATCTGTCAGCAAAAACTGCAGTACGTGCACAGGACAAGTATTTAAATGCTACCGATGCTTTTAGTCTGCTATCAGTTCATTCAGGTTACATATTATTAGTTAAAATAACAACAGAGATTAAACTATCTCTCCCAGCTGATTTCTTCCAAACCTGTTTCGGTATGTTCTGTGCCGCATTCGCGTTTTAGAGTCACACAGAGAAGGACTGAGAAATCTACTTCAGACTTAATTTTGGATATATTATACTAAATTTTGATACTGGTGCTCTGAACATCTTTCCCTCAAGCCCCCAAAGGCACTGCTTTTAGCTTCGGATTGACTCTAGGAATAGATTTCCATCGGAAGAAGGGGAAAGGAGGTTATCCTACACAAATGAAGACCAGTATGTGCTCCATACGGCTGTACCTGTCAACATGGACAGAATCTTATCCCCAGAATGTAAATATGGAAGGTTGTATCTGCCAAGTATTCTGGCACCTTATCACTTAAATTTTTCTAGATAAGTCAGCGAAACTGAAGATGGAACGATAAAATACATCCTAACTCTCATAATATTTTTCTAGTAAGATGTAAACTATTTAATAATAATGACGGTTGGGTCAGTGCTGAGAAAAAAGAAAAATGACATTTCCATCTAAGGTAGAAAATAACACCTCTTAGAAATTTGAAAAGAAAGTTTTTTTCTACGTGCTAGGAACTTTTTCACATTCATCTTTCAAATTTTTCGATTTTCCTGACAACAGGATGGGATTTAAAGTTTATTAACTAGTTTTGAACTGTTAAATAATTCCTTTTGGTATTGTGTCAGTACTTGTCAGTATTAATTATGGCCTACTTTTTACTGCTTTAATCTTTCCCAACACCAGAGAACGTATTTTTTAAAATCTTACTTATTTAATTGTTTATTTATTTTCGGGGGAGGGGGGGAAGGAAGGTGTTTTGTTTTGTTTTTATTTTTCAATGTTAAATAATTGAGGCAAGTCACCATTCTGGTTGTTTAACTTTTTTAAAAAGTGATCTATATTAGTTTTATAATTTTCAATCTGTTTTTCGCTACAAGAAAGGATTTGGATCACTCAGATGTTCTTCAAACACAAAAGAAAACCAGAAAAATTTTCAGAATATCTGCTTGGGTACCCCTCTTAGTTGAAGGACAATGCTCAATAACAGTGGTTCATACAGGCATTTATGTGTATTTTAAATAACGACAGAAACACATAAAAGGTGCTATGTATATATTGCAAATAGACTCACTAAAACGTACATATATTTCTTTTAGCATGGCAAATAACAATCTCACACTTGTTAAGTCACAGCTACTTAATTTTCACATCTCTCTAGGTACTCAAGAACAGCAAATTATCAAAATGGCTCTTCTCACATCGCACACAACAGCTCCTGCCTCAGTGCTTCCAACTGGTAGGCATCTGCTCTTGGGTAACACTCAAGCAGTAAAGCCTGGTTGGCAGAGCAATACTGCACGTCTCAGAGGCTTTCCCCTGATTTTCCAATCCTTTTTTGCTCATTTCTGTCTTCAACAGTCTTCCGAACTTGCTCTACAAACCAGCAATTACTGGTGACTCAATTACTTACCCTAATCACCACAGTTTTAAATATCTCTTCAGATCAAAATATTACCTCAATAATTAAAATAGGAATGATTACAGAACTGTTTCCAAAGATGAAATGGCTACGTGGAAGACAGAAAAATTAAGGGTTCTTAAATTCATAGGTCATCTCATTACAGACCCTATTCAATTCACAATGAAGTCAATAGAAGGCTTCCGAATGAATTCTCAAAGAAATGAATGGCCTTTGATATGGACTTTTTTTTTCCAAAGGTACTCAGATATCCCTGTATTTCTCTCGAAACAAGGTATTTAGATGAGAACACTTAATTACAGGGTGCTGCTCTTTCATTTACGTCTTATGTAACTTGGCATTTTGCATAACATAATGAAGCTTTTCTGTACGGTTTTGTATTGAATGTGTTGTTAAAGGTACAAGAAGAACTAATGAGACTGCCTAGGACTGACAAGTGAAGTTCTAGGAAGACTGATTTAGTCTTTTATCTACCTGAGATGGCTAACCAGAAATGTAAGGCACTTTACTGCATGGTGGTTTGGGGCTTTTTTCCCCCCCTTTTTTCGGGTGTCATCCTGAAATAAACATGCCAAAACTCTGCTTTGCTGACTGCGTCATCAGAGCTTGCAAACGCTAGCACTTCTTTGACAGGCATTGTGAATCACAGTTATTTTTTTCTCCCGATGTCTACGAGGTCTGCCACCTGAGCTGGCATAGCTTGTAAGTGCCATCGACTTCTCCTCAGGGCTTACAAGCTATACTTGCTCTTTCAGAAGAATCTGAAAATGTTGTGAACCATAACTATGTTTCTGAGAGAACTTACAAGTTCTGCCATCTGTGCCTGCAGTGCTTTAAAGCACCATAATATGGATATGGAGATATTTTCATCATGGGGTTTACGATCTCCACCAGCTGCATCAGCAGAGATTGTTAGTGCCGTGAACCACAACCATTTATCTCCCAGCACAGACGCCTGCTTTACTTTTTCATTCTTAATAGTCTATATGAGCTTGACCCACTGTTATACATATGTGTATATTTTTCAGCAAAAGAGAAAGCAAAAAACCCAAAATAATCCTTTAAAGCAGATCTTTAATCACCGCAGGTCTCTACAAATCTCCAAATATTTACATAAGTTTAACTATGCCCTGTCTAGACCCAGAATTTACCGCAAATACAATTATTGTGATAGCTGTACCACTTGTAACCCTTTCTGCAGTCTGACAGAGCTGCAGCTCTTGCTGCTATTCACGGATTTTGAGAAAGTATTTCCTTTTGTAAATAGGAACTTAATCTCTCTTTGTCCTCTTCTGGCACCTTCAGACTATCTCCAGTTTAGACAATGCCATGAAAAAGCCGCTCTTATGAAGGAATCTTTTGCTCTCATCAGATATCTTGATAGAATTTTGGCACTTGGCGATACATCACCGCTCTCCCTACGTTGGCCCTGGGAAGGAAACGTGCTGGGTGTTTACGAGGAATCACGGCAAATCCAGATGGGTAAAACGAGGGCTGCCTGTGTCAGAGGGGAATGTGGAAAGGAGCTCGGTCTTCTCCATATGCTAACAGAGAAAGAAGCCACTGGCATGCCAAGAAACTCTGACTGGGGAAGCTCTAAATGGGGAAGACAGGGATATGAAGGAAAGTAGGCAGAGATTTTACTATTGATGGCATCATATGCCTGTTGCATTCCCATATAAAAGTACGGGAAATGTATGGCACTGGAAAGTGTGCTAATTAAATGCCTATAAAGTAACAACTAATGAACTCTCAAATTACAGCTTTGAAGGTACCGGGCTTATATATAGAATTATAGAATTGCCTGGGTTGGAAGGGACCTTTAGTCCAACCATCAACCTAGCACTGCCAAAACCACCACTAAACCATGTCCCTCAGCACCACGTCTACACGTCTTTTAGGTACCTCCAGGGATGGTGACTCCACCACTTCCCTGGGCAGCCTGTTCCAATGCTTCACAACCCTTTCAGTGAAGAAATTTTTCCTAATATCCATCCTAAACCTCCCCTGGTGCAACTTGAGGCCATTTCCTCTTGTCCTATCTCCTGTTCCTTGGAAGGAGAGACCGACCCCCCCGGCTACACCCTCCTTTCAGGGAGTTGTAGAGAGTGAGAAGGTCTCCCCTCAGCCTCCTTTTATCTATAACTCTGTGTCTGTGTGAACACACGTCTGACCTGAGACAATTAGATGCAATTTAATTTGACTGTGATGAAGTGCCAAATCAGAAATACTCTGTGGATACATGGACTTCTGAGGAAAAGGCCTTATTTCCTACCAGCTACGTGGAGATTGGTTTGATACTTGTGATTGTGTAGATCTTCCTCCTGGTGCCATCTGGCTGTGTTGGTTGCCCACAGCTGGGGACACGAAGCACCCCAAAGCCCCCAGGCAGGAGAACCAGGCACCTGGCAATCCCACAAAGCAACCAAATCTGCATCCTGCAAATCCTCAGCCTTCAGACCACCTGAAGGTTTCCCTCATAACATGTCTTTTGGAAGTCAATGAACAGAACTGGTTTTGGAAAACTATTTGCTTAGGTTGAAGGTAAGTATTTTTGTTATCTATTATAAATGTAGAGATTTTTAAACATGAAACTCTTAAATTCACTTTTCATTATTTTAAAAATTTTATCAAAAAATCACATACGGGTTTTGCTGCTGATAAAATTATGGGGCAAATGCAAAGTTTCCAGTTGAAGCTCGGCCTTTATTTTTTAATTTGCTGAATATGAATAAAAATTCCCTGATGAATTTTTAGCAGTTGAGATGTAATATCGAAATCTTGGAAAGGAATAGAACCTTGTGTGGTTATCTAGTGCTTTATCAACTAATACCTATCTTGCCTTTTCAAAAATTTCTTGTATCTTTGGTTCTGTGTTGAAAGACTACATATGCTAAATTTTATATGAAAGACAAATGTTCAAAAAGATAAGAGGAGTATCAATACTTTATAACTCTCATAAATGCAAATTCTACTATAGTCTTTACTGAGCAGTCGTTAGTGCCTCGATCCACATCCTCAGGTGCATTCAAAATTTCAGTCCTATTCCCTGCTTGCAATGTACCAGTAAGATACTTGACATCTTGTTCCTTGCTTTCATGAAGGTTTTAGCGATTCTGATGTATGTTTACATACATATTTTCCATGAACACTTCAAACCACTTTGTTAATACCCTCAAAAGTCTTTTTTTCTAGCACTGCTGCTTTCTAAACCTTGGGATTTAAAGAAAAGGAACGCCAAAAGGTGCAAAGTCAATTAATCTGAAAATTGGAATTGATGCTTGTTGACATTTTTGTGCTTTTCTACTGGATACGCAACAGAGCACAGAAAAGTTTTACATTCATACAACTTTCTGAGGGAAAAGAATTTCATTTTTCTCATACTAAATATTTCCCTTTCTGAAACAGTGAACAGCTCAGGAAAGACGAAATCAAAACCAAAATAAGTGTGGAACTGCACCTGCTTCTTGGAAGTAGGTGGTATTTAAGCTGAATTTAATCTTGGGATTTAGATACAGAGAGAGCGCACACTGGCAAAAAATCCACACGAACATGGTCCAGGTACCTCCAATTAGGGGACCATTACTAAAACAAATTATTTTCATGAATGGTAACTGGCCATTATGTCATTGTTTGGAAACCTGCAGTCAAAACTGCAGACAAACTGGAGGGAAAACTGAAAATCGCTAAAAAAATTAACTTTGTCCTAATTGACTATGTATTTGGCTGCCTGTATGATTTCCCTCTTTTTCCTAATACGAATATGAAAACATTTAGAGGGCTTATTGATCCCCAATACTTAACTGTTAGGTCATATGAATAGCAAATGAAATATGATATAAAATATGCAAAATAATAGTACATTAGCCTAAACAACACTAATAAATTGCAAAGCTTAGCATGAAATTGAAAATCGCTAATGGAGCACTGTGCAGTTTGTTGAAGCAATGAGCAGTCAAAGAATCATACATAATGTAACAGTACAATTGCTAACAGCAGGCTTATAGAAGACAATTTAAACTTATTTTTTATGGACAAGAGGAATTGATCTTTGAAGCGGTTCCTAAGGAGATTCCACTTAGCTCGAACAGCATCTTGGGAGTGAGTTCTGGTCTATCCCTTGCATCAAATACATATTTATGAACTTCCAGAAAAGACTGATTTAAATTACACATGAGGTTATGGTTTACGAACTTAAACCAGAGGTAAAAATACTAGACATGTGGAACTAATACTTGAAACTGGTATTGAATTCGACGGTTATGACAGTCCTGCAGGTTGCACTGAAAGACAGGTCATATGTAATGAGTTCCACCTCTTAAAATTCTTGGGAGTTACAAATGTGTAAAGCTATGAACACAAAATGAAAAAAGCTTTCAAAATTAGAGTATGCTAGATGAAGTTCTATTTTCTCAAGGCCATCTACATGAAAAAACAACTTATGTTTAATACAGTTGGTATCAAAAGCAGTGACAGGAAAAGATCTCATATTTGTGAACATTCACAGGGAAATTTATAATTAATATCATATTAATTTTTTCTTTTAGCAGAATTTTCCCAATGACATGGTAGATTTTATGTTCTCATTCAATGTAATTCCACAAGACTTTATATAATTTAGTGGTACCATAAGATCTGATGTATTTTAACTACACTAACATTAAGAACTGAGAAGACAAATGTGAAATTCTTAAAACATGAGATAGAATGCAAAAAATGTTTTCCTCTCCTAAAAGGTATTTTAATCCTTACAAGATAACTGTTCACTTTCCTTTTATGTTTTAAGCAGCCAACACTTTCCTTGATGAGCAGGATGTTTTGTTTTGGTTTGTTTTCTTCCCCCCAGTTGATTTCAACTCAGTATATGAATATATGCCTATTTTATGCTGTTATTTTGCACTCAGTGGTTGTGTAGGCCCAAACTCATTAGGTTAAATGTCTTATTGAATCCCTGAAAAAATCTGCAGAAAAATTATGTATGTGGAACACGGGAAGGTGGCACAGATGGGTCTTTTGTTTGTTCAGATGTAAAGTATTGAATGGGGTGGGCTTTTTGTGCTACTCAAGTTTTGTGGATAGATTGCTACTACTTATGCCAAGTCATATGGTTAATAAATCTAAAGCCACAATTAATTTAATAGCAAGTAGGTTGCCAAAGGGCAACAATTCGTGTGTTCACTGCACAAACAATATTATAGGTTGCATCTGTTGAGATCTGAGGGATTGTTTAAAAATGTAGCAAAGACAAAACTGTACAGTAGAAACTCCATCATCCCGAGGCGCCCACTGATGTAAAGGTGGGATGACCGAGGGTCATCGCCATGGGATATTGTTTGATCACTCTTAAGAGCTGAAAATGCCATATCCGAAGTACTACCTGGAGGTAACAGTCACAAATTTATATGGATAGTCTTTCTTTTCCTTCTGAACATCCTAGGGGTACCTCACTGGAGATTTAGCGTATTAAAGTTTTATAGTACAACTCTGCAAGCAGCTTGTGACTTCAGGGAAGCAAATGGAGAACTACAACATTTTCGCCATATCCCTGTTAAAGACATAGGCTCCAACTCCAAACACCTTTCTCATCACAATAATTCAGGTAAAGGTGTTTCTCTACGCTGTCGATATTGCCAAATTGAGATACAGGATGTTCAACTTACCCTTTCGGGCATGAAATACAGCTAAAATACCAAAACAACCTGTACATCAGAAAGTGTTGTAATAATTTAACATAGATAATATACAAGTTTAGTGTTTGCTTTGTTCAGCTCTGACCTCTCTACCAGTCAAAATAAACCGATTTTTAATAGTCTAACTGTAAGCGACATCCATACACCTCAAACTGCATAATATCAGAACTGGACTGTCAGACAGCTATTAATCTACTCAGAAACAACAAGGCTATTTCTTTGGAATCTTTCTGATTCTTATTTTTAGCTGATCCAATTCTTTTCACAACCTAAGCTGTCTTTTTTTAAATTTTTAAATTTATTTTATTTTTTTACAGGGTCTATTTTCTACCTGGGTGTCAGCAAAGCACAATTTCACAATTTCCTTGCCTCCTAGCTTTTGTATCCAACAACTATGAATTGATGAAAAATATCTCTTTTCGGTCGCATTCCTCTCTGATGCTAGTGTTCAGCTGTTCATCCTCTGGGATGAACTTCCTATCACACTGTGCGATAATACAAGTGTAACAAGGATGCTAATATTTTCAGAAGAGGCTACATCAGAAATTGGCACCTCAGTTAATGATATTTGAATGAAAAGAAACTCCCCCTAGACCTGTGAAAAATAATGCATTCCCTATTTCTCTCATGAAATAAATAAATACATAAAAATGAGAGAGCTGACACTGAGACTGGAATGAAGCAGTTGGAAAGTGGAAGTCAGTGAGATGATGCTGGCTTGAGGGCACTGATATACTGGAATTCGATATTACTGGACTTGAGGAGCTGATGTGAAATGGGGGATCCAGGATGATGCATGGTTGGTTGCATAGGATGACACAGAGGGAGAAGAAACTGGAGTAGTGCTGGCACATAAGGCATTAATTGCTTTACCCTGGGCAATCCTACTTGTCCCCACTAAGTAGAGGAGAGTAACGAGAGAAGAGGATTGAGCTAGCAGTAACCTGACATGGCCACTGTTGCCCTTTTCCTCCCTCACAACCCATTGGAAGGAAAAATGAAGTGACAACCAGGAGGGCTCAGAACATGGCTTGACTTAGCTTCTTTGCTCAGAAAGCTTGGGGACCATCCAGAAGCACTGTTGAAGCCACCACCATGGGGGTGGATGCCTCCAGTCTTCAGGGAGTATTGAGACTCTGTGCTCAGACTGGACTGATATTGCAAGCCTCGGTATTTAGGAACGCTAACGTATATCTACCTTTTGAATATTCTCATCTGGTTCTGACTTACTTAAAATATAAATCAGGCAGGCTAAAATTGAGATAATCTAGATTTTCCAACTCATTGCCGCTTCCTCCCACAAACCTGACAAGTGGTAATCAATAGGTATATCATTATTCAACCTATTTTAAGACACAAAAAGTTGGAAACAGTTTTTCTTAGATTGCAAATGAAAATATACCTAAACAAGGACCGTGCCTTGTCTTCAAAGGAAGTGCATGGGAATCCATCCAGTTCATCAACAGCATTTAATATATCATCAGTTACTGACTTCTGAGAGCTGAGCAAAAATAAAACTCAGAACCAACAATTTTCTTAGTCTTCTACAAAAGCCTGCATTCTCAGTACTCAGTTGTGAGAGAGAGGAATGATTTCATGGGAAGCGCATGCTTCCTAGACCCTGTACTGCAGCCCAGAATATCTGCAATAGCAAAGGAACAGAAGACTGGAAGACCTGTATCTCCAGTTCCTGGTAGCCTTAGGATAAGAGGTAAACACCAAAAGGCACAGTAAGGTCACATATGCATTACTTTGCATTTTCTGTATATTTTAGTACAATTTCGTGACCCACTGAAAATATCCAACACCAGTGACTAAATATAAAATTTCACTACTTAGTCATCTCTATTTAATGTTTTGCTTTGTTCTCCTTGCAGTATGTTTTCATCATAAAGATGTGAGTCATCAATAATTACTGGTTTGGGGTAGATCTGAATATCTGATAATGCAATAAATCTGGCAAGAAAAGTAGTAAAAAGAACCTATGAAAAAAAATTAAATCTAAGTATAGAACTCAACTTGTTGTTTAGGGAGGACATGAATCCTCGGGCTATTTTAAATGTAAAAGAATTTCTTTCTTTCTTTTCTTTCTTTTCCCTTCCTTCCTTCCTTCCTTCCTTCCTTCCTTCCTTCCTTTCTCTCCCTCCCTTCCTTCTTTCCTTCCTTCCTTCCTTTCTCTTTCTTTCTTTCATTCTTTCTTTCTCTCTCTCTCTCTGTCCCTTCCTCTCATTTTTGATCAAAATTGTCAGGGTCCACCAATGAAAAGAATTGCTAGTGTATGAAAAATCTCACTCCTGTGTATCTGCTTTGTTTATTCACTCTGTAAGGGTGCTATATATGCTTACTGATACGGTGATATAATCCCTTGCTTAATAAAAGAGTCATCCCCAAACTGGAGGCACATTTCAGTATACAAGATGTTCTGCTGTAGCTGCAATGTACGTAGAGGAAGTAGTAAAAGTAGTAAGTCTTTTCTTTCGCATATTAATATATATGACTACAATAAATATATGCTATATTATTCTATACTCAGAAGCCCTCTTGACCACTGGCAAAGCTCCGAAGATCATTCAGATAGATAAAAATATTATCCTTTTGAGAACTCTGAGCATATTTACTCGGTACACCCAAACATACGGTGATTAAGTATGACAAATCATACTTCTAATAGATTTTTTTTTCTTTTTGCAACCTATTTAGTTCCTGTGAAAGGCACCAAATGGACAGCCCTCAAATCCTGAGCCTTGCATTGTTCACATTAGAAAAAAGCTACCCCAATTTCCCACCACCGTATATAATTGCTGCCATTGAACTACTATTTGTGACGGTAAGACAACAGCATAGTCTGTATACCCCATTCAGGGCTCGCTGTTTCTACCAATAGTGCAAACTCGAGTGCCAATTGTGGCATTAGCTTTTGTGGATATAACAACCTGTCAATTAGGAAGTGAATTAACCAGTTCACTACACAACAATCATCACATAATAACTCTCAGGCCCTGCTAAGCTGAGCTATTTTCAAACTGGCAAATCAGAGCCTCTGATCTAGGGCTGTGTGCCATATAGATACCCCAAATTTGTTCATCTGATCATGCCTTTGTACTTTACTGCAGCATTAGAACAGAATATATTCAGGTCTTGTTATTCCTTTTACCATTTCACTGGTGTGACACTGCTGGCTGCTGGTAATGAGCAAACACAATACACAATAAGGGCAACAATCAAGACATCGCTTTTCTTCATTAAATAACCTTGGCAATGGATTATTAAACTTGCCAATTTCAGCTGGTTATAAAAATATACAGAACATGTTTGAAGATAGCATCTTTTAACTTGTAACAAGCAACCTGGAACTGATTGTTTTGGTTATTAGAAGTAGCTGACTTTGGCCATCCTTAGAGTAGTTTTTCAATGGCACGGTGGAGCCACATTATCACCATAACTACTGTAATCATCATGACAGTAATGATTATGCTGAAACCTAAATTTGTGAAATGAAGCCACTAACAACTGTAAATATGTCCAGCAATGAAGTCAGCGAAAGGTCATTACACTATGTACAACTCAATTCATAGAAACTGAGCGGGCATGTTGTATACAGATGGTACACGGTTGGAAGATTTGTACTGTGTCTGTATACGGGCTGCTTTGGTGATTTCATGAAGCATGAATGATCATAATAAAATGTCATACCAAGTGTTCTCTAGGTCTCAAGTTATTATACTGTATGAAAAAAATACGCCACTTTTTACTTGAAATCAAACTACTGAGCTGATTCACTCTTGTAGGGAAAGGTGAAATTACAGACAATTCGGTAAGTCAATCCAGTATGACAAGTGCACATATGTTTGTATGTAAATTTAATCCACTTGGATCCTCACACACAATCAGAACAGGATATTTCATGAAAATATCAGCACTTCCAAGTTGGAAAAAAAGGAAACTCTGAAGGTAGTGGGGCAGAGTTGCAGTTTGAAAGTGTCGATCTGCGTTGGATGTAATTTTGCATTTGATTCCAAATAAAGCCAAAGAGTAAAATGAAGAATAAAATACAATAGAGGAGAAGAAGAAATAGTTTTCTAAGAATGATGCAACTTTCAGGAGTAGGTATAAATCTACAGAGAATGCCTGATCTGTTTTTGTTTTACTGTTATAGTCTTTCCTTCCTTCGGGAAAGACAGGGCAATAGACACAGAGTATGTTTTATTAAACATAAAATCCTGGAAGTCAGAATGTGCTTTACAAGTATAAATGACTAGGTCGTCCTGACCATGACACTTACAATCTTATTAGTCAAAGACATCATACTAACTTAAGGACATCTTGGTGAGACCATCATGACAAAGTTTGAAAAAAGAGAAAGATGTACAGGAAAAAACCCTGACAGAATGCAAATGCAACATGAACAGGGGTAGATATAAATCTCAGATGCAAAGCAAATACATATGAAAAAGAACAGCAATGAATTAGAATCATAGAATCATAGAATCATAGGGTCGGAAGGGACCTCTGGAGATCATCTAGTCCAACCCCCCTGCCAGAGCAGGGTCACCCAGAGCAGGTGGCACAGGAACGCGTCCAGGCGGGTTTGGAATGTCTCCAGAGATGGAGACTCCCCCACCTCTCTGGGCAGCCTGTGCCAGGGCTCTGCCACCCTCAAAGTAAAGAAGTTTCTCCTCGTGTTTAGGTGGAACTTCCTATATTCAAGTTTGTACCCATTACCTCTTGTATTAGAGGAAAAAGGAAAGCGGTTTTCAGTAATGAGGGCTGAAATATCCCGAATAATAGAAAAATCTAGAAAATAATGGGAAAGACGGAGACAAGGCAAAACCCAGCCAAGTTTCAGCATGAACAGCACTGTACTGGGTTTTATGAACGTGGCAAGACTCAAGCTTGTTCCTGCAGTAGCTAGAAGTCTCGGTACCTTGCTGTCAGAACCAAACCCAGCCATGCTTGTCTTAGGACCAATGCATTTACGTCCCCGCGATGCTGCGTCTGCACTTCATAAGCTCTGCTGATCCTGAACCAGCTGTGCAAGGAAACAACTTTGTGCCTCTGATATGGTCAATCTGGCACTCAGAGAAATAACTGGGAGTTGACTGAACATCTGTATCAAAGATAAGATGACTAAACACAGATTTAAACAAGCAAGAAGCTAGTGAAGCATACAAAGGAGAAAGATGATAGAAAGCGAAAAGCAAGAGAAACTACTGATGGAAGCAACATTATGGGCAGATTGAAGGAGGTGATCTGATGGAATTTTAAAATGTTTAAGTACGAACCAGAATAAAGAATGAGGGTGGAATTCATATTTTCATATTAAAAATACATACTAGAAAATGTACAAATGCTGCAGTTCTGGTTGAAACTTTTTTATGCAGTAATTTACTGTTAAGCAAATAACTTATGAGTTTGAGGGTAAAATAAATACTCCTGCAGGCCACCACCCAATGGCAACGGCTAATCATTCAACAGGTTGAACTGAAAGAAAGTACGTCTCCTGTGCTGAGGTACACGGCAATGTGGATCAGTCTGCTCATGCCTTAGACTGGAAGATTTCAAATCAGATGAAAAAAATATTATAAAAGTGTACAATGAAAAATAATGCTATAAAAGCAATCTTGTATCATCCAAAATTCAACGGTAAATAATAAAAAAAGAGTATTTCATTTATTTTCCTAGTAAACTAAGCCTTCTTCACTCCTGACAAAATAAAAACCTGTATTAAGATATGTTCTTTCCATTCTATAGATGAGATATTATATAAGCCTGTATGTATTTCTTATTCATCCATGAAAAAGAACTTACTTTATCTTGTGGTTGTACTTCTCTTTCGTTTTCTGTGTCTTTGATTCCTCACAGTGAGATTTCTCAAAGTCTAAGTGAGGATTATCCCAAATACCAAGGAAATATAAGTAGTTTCAGAGAGGGGTACTGAAAGCTTGTGCCAAGGACCTTTTCTCCCAGTACCATCTGATGACAGAGGAATCTCGGGGTTTATTGTTAAAAACGGAAAGAAAAAGGAGAAGAAAAGAAAAAAAATCAGTCCTCGTTGTTGCAATTGAGGAAAAAACCCAAGCGAAAAAAAAAACTTGAGAAAAAAACTCAAGGAATGTAACTGATGCAAATGGAAGTCATGCTGGAGGGCTGGATACAACCCTTATTATAACTCTTACTGGCATGCTTATATATCTTACCTTTGTTATAATTTACCCTTACTATAATTTACAGAAGTAAACACCTCATTTGTCTTATAGAATAAAATTTGATTATTTTTCCTTTAAAAAGGAAGGCTTCTGCTGGTACTGCAGTAGGTGACACCCCTGTTTCTAGTTCAGTCTGGCTGTTGCCACAGCACTACAAATTCCACTACGGACACAATCCCTGCACTTTAGTAGGTTGGTGCTAAAACCTCCTCCTGGAGGGATTCCAGCTCACTTGATTATACATGAACACACATCTTTAAAGCCGAGTCTCAATGGAGGCAGAGAGGGTTGTGATGATGATCTCCAGCCTATGATATTTGGAGGTTGGGGGTATTTGGGGCTTGGGCTAGATGACCTTTAAAGGTCCCTTCCAACCCAACACATTCTATGATTCTATGATATAAAAGAATATTTCTACTTTCATTTCAAACATGAGAAAGACATAGCACAGGGCCCATCAATGGTCTCAGATTTTAGAAAGGATTTACTGGGAGGCGGAAAAAAAATTAGAGAAAAGTGAGAGGGAAGGTAAAAAAAGTCAAATCTCTTGAGGGTGGACAGGAAAAAAGTAATTACCATCTCTGAACCCTTAAACACTTTCCCTGATTTCTCCAATATATTTAATAAAATGGATGCTGTAACCAAGAAATAATTGCCATTGACGGTTGCTCACTACTTACTCTGTCTTGCCCTTTTTCTGTCTGGCAGTTTAATTTTTGCCATTGTCAGCTCCGATACTGAGCAGTAATTAGCAACATTCACTTTGATCTGACCTCTAGTGAGGGAGAATGGAACCAATTCTCAGTAGCAGGGAAGATGGACTCACAGATAAGCTGGTGAAGCGTTTGGCGGCACTAAAATGGACACTGCATTTTGACTTACCTTCAGAGATTTGGAATTATTCTAACGACATGAGCAGAGGGATTAGGTCAGTTGTAGGTTAAGTTTTTTGCAAATTAGAGGGATTTCAGAGAAGGAAAAAAAAAATTCAAGCACGGGAGAGAACGAAATCTAATCATATATTATAGAAAATTACATATTTAGATTTTAACTAAAGGCTAATTGTAACTTACGCTAATACAGCTACTCAGAAGAGTGTTAGTCAAGTCTTCCACGATACGTATCTTCAACAAAGATACTCCCAGATAAGGATATATAAGAAAAAGAATAGGAAACACTACAGCCTTGATATCCCTGTGTGGACTGAGGAGTGGCTGAAGAAGGAGCAAGCAAGGCTGTGACTTTCTCCACATCTAGTGCATGAATTACTAGCAAGGGGCTAGCAGGAGGGGAGCACATGAAAGTGGGTTGTGTGTTGTATAGGCCGTAATACCACAGGGACTCCAGAACGAAGGAAAGTTCAGGAAAAAGAAGTGAGACACCTCTCATGATCATTCAGTTTCTCACTACGCCCTACATAAATTCCCTGAAGAGAAGCAGACGTGTTTAAATGGAAGGTGTTTTAGAGAGGACACAGCAAAAGGTTATGAGGTGGAATTGACTAAATCCTATAGACAAAGAGAAGGAAAACGATTTTAACGATATTCTGTGACGGTCAGTTGGGTGGACAGTAGCATCTCATCCTACCTCCACTAGAATCAAGGAGGCTGGTCACAGAGTAAGCTATTACGCTACATTGAGGAAGAGGGGTGTTTTCCAATGCGATTATGCTACATCACCTGAGACATTTAATAACTAGACTAGACTAAACATTTTAGGCACATTCGGGAATTTTGCTATAGCAGAAAGAAGACAATGTAATGCAAGATTTCCATCATGATTTACTACGCATAACGCAAAGCTTCAGATGCTAAGTGCATTACATGTAAATATTAGCGGCTCAAGCTGATAGATTTATGGAGAGGAATTAATCTAAATGATGGCTAATCATATTGCCCTTCTTTTGTGAGGGACTACATATGTCACCCACCAGGCAATGAAAAAGGACATTGAATAAATTTAACTCACAAGAAGTAGCCGAGAGGAACCCCTTCTTTTCTGAGACGCTTTATGTTTTAGCTGTCAAAGGGTACGTACTGCCTACGTTCTCTTTATCTATCTTCCATCTGTCTATAAGCAGAAGCTTTGATCAAAACAGTGAAGAATAAATATTTTATTAAATACTTTAGCATTAAACTTCTTCCATAATACGGAGTGTCCCTGTATCATTTGTGAGTTGTTAAATCCAGCCCCAGTCTCTGCAACTGTCACCTAAGTCAATTACGGTTTAGTCGCTATAACAGACTTTTGTGCTGAGGATCCCCAGATCTGACTGAGAATTAATTTGATTAGAATAGGACGGTCATTTTAAGCAATGTATAAGCTTTTCAAACACAGCAAAGACTCAAACTGTCATAACGAAGAACCAACCTAATGTTTGTCCCTGTATTACCGAAGAGAGAAGTAGATAGCTCCCAGTAGGATTTCATTGAGGCAATACAGGACTTGTTGCAATACCTTTATTTTAAAATGTCTTGATATATCAGTTTTTAAAATGCACCATTCTTCAAAACCACACAGAAGCCATCACTTCAAAAGCCTCTGATTAATCTGAACACAATCAAGGGCATGTGAGATGGCTGCCATTTAGTTCAGCCAAAGCAATCCATGCCAACTGCAATAAACCCATCAAACTGTCATAGAGTCAAGCTGTGAGAAAAAGACTATGGTGATTACATGCAATAGTTTCCTTCAGTGGTTTTATAATTTCAGTTTTTGCAACATTTCAAGATTTTCAATACGTATAGTAGCAATCCTTTAGTACAGAGTATTTTCCCTGGGAGTTACTATCAACAATTTAGCCTATTGGTTTTTTTCCTCATCATTGAATCAAGCATATAAGCTCATCAGACAAGAAATATTGTGATTACAGTTGTATATAAATTATTTGAAGAGATTCAGCCAATCAAAACAGATATTAAAGTACCTATTTTCTTTGATATGTGCATATAACTCCCATTAAAAGGACACAGTCACGGTTGAGAAGCCTGAAATTGAACCTATAACTAAAATTAAAATGACCTTTTTTCCTTAACCCTGAAAGCCTTCTGTCCTTCACCAATGACCCTCTGGACAACGAAAAAAGGACAACATGAGACGCAAGATGTAAAGTGAAAAATACAATGAACTCATTATGATGATCAAGAAGCATAGAGAGGAATGACACTCGAGATCAAGGAAATTTAAGACAAACTATTTAAATTGTCCTTTCAAAAACACTGCATTATTTATGAGAATCCTTCAGGCAGATGGAATGTTGGAACCTCAAGGTGTATTTTCCTCTCCACAGATACATTTTATGCACACAAATGCTGCTGGGAACTTCATCAGCACACTGCAAAGAGTATACCACGTGGCGAGGGATGGAGGGGCACAACTTCCTGAGTCTCTGCTCTACAAGTTCTTGGATTAGCAGTATGTTTAAAGAAAAGTCACTCTCAGATTTCATGGCAATAAAAAGACCGTAAGGATGAAAGAGCTTATGAGCTTTGCCCAGACTGCATCTTCCTGGGGTTATTATTCAGCTGACTAAAATACTTGCTGCCTCAATCTTGAATACCAGTGGCTATGCCAGGCCACTGATCTGTGTTCTTGGTGTTAGCACATCTATGTAGACTTAAAAATGCCAGATTCCCTTTCCACCAGGCACCACTCTCTTCCCTACCTTTAATATGGTTTACTAGGACATTATCCACGTGCTGTAGTAAGGTCTATGAACAGACACTTGGGGGAAAAAAGCTAATTTTTTTTGCCTATGTGAAGTTTTTCACTGCAAAAATATTTTCTGATGAATTTGAGGGGAAAAAAAAGAAAAAGATTTCTGAAGATTAGGGCTGTGTGGCCCTAAAATGGTTGGACTACGACCTGCTAGGATGTAATCAGACACTCAGCTGCAGGTGACCTTTTCATTCTGTCCAGCTCTGTAGCCCTCAGCACAAGAAGGACACGGACTGGTTGGAGCGGGTCCAGAGGAGGACCACGAGGATGATCCAAGGGCTGGAGCATCTCTCCTGTGAAGACAGGCTGAGATAGTTGGGGGGGTTCAGCCTGGAGAAGAGAAGGCTCCAGGGAGACCTTATAGCGGCCTTCCAGTACCTGAACTACAAGAAAGCTGGGGAGGGGCTGTTTGCAAGGACATGTAGCCATAGGACGAGGGGCAATGGTTTTAAACTAGAGCAGGGCAGGGTTAGATGAGACATTGGGAAGATGTTCTTTACGATGAGGGTGGTGAGACACTGGCCCAAGTTGCCCAGAGAGGTGGTGGAGGCCCCATCCCTGGAGACATTCAAGGCCAGGCTTGATGAGGCTCTGAGCCACCTGATCTAGTTGAAGATGCCCCTGCTTGCTGCAGGGGGGTTGGACTAGATGGCCTTTAAAGGTCCCTTCCAACCCAACACATTCCATGATTCTGCTGAGCACTCTTGTGCTGGTGAGGCTTACAGCAGAAGGATATCTTACAGAATAGGAAGAGCAGATAAAAAAATACCCAAAGGTATTACTTAGGGTAAGGACAGTTATACTCATCAGGCCCTTCAGTACCAGTTTAATTCTATTGGTTTCAGCCACATTGCTGAACAACAGTCCCAGAGGAAGAAAGCTGTTGTTCCAAATGGAGTTCTGTGTGGGTGAGAGAACTTGCTGTGTCTCAAAAGGTCAGACATTTATGACTGTAGAAAAGGGAAAGAGCACAAGCCAAACCCACCACTTTCTGATCTTTCACAATGAGCAGTGGCATTATTTACTGAAAGCAGTAACTTCTCAGAATCATGTAACATTACCATACGACCAACAATTAGCTGAAAACGTAGCAAGTGCCATATGGATGTCACTAACATCGTGAAAAGGGGTGAGAGAGAAGTGAGGAGGTAATACACATATCCAAGTACTTCCATATAAGCAGGCTTAATAATTTCCATGTCTGAATTATCTGCCTCCTTCTGGACCTTGGTAAATACTACATTAGAGCTTTGTTTTGCTTATGGCACGTCTTTCTCATTCTTTTTTTTTTGCCCTTGCTATTATTTTCCTTGCTTATAAAAGTGTAATCAGACTATGACATTTCTACTAGGATTCAGAAATATGTGTGAAGCATTAGAAAAAGAACCTGTAAGTGAATTCTTTTTGTGTGGGATGAGGAATGTGATAAAGAGCTCCTCAAAAATATGCTTTAAATTGACCTTTGAATCTTGTTCAAGTTTCTGTCTTGTATTTTTAATTTGTGATAACTGTTTTCTGGTTTTCTATTTATCAGCTTTCCTAAGGGTTTCACACATTCAAAACATTAATCTCTCTGATTCTGTTATTGCTGTGATCATTTTGCAGAGCGTCATTATACAATACTGTTTAACATTTACATTGATTGAAGAAAAACACGTTGTGTAATAATTTAAAGGAGGCTATTCAGAATTTGCATACTCTTTCTCTTCCCTTTCCCATTTTCCATTATATTCTATTTTAGTGATGATTTACAATCAGCTCCTTCTTTGAAAACACCTCCTCCTACTAATTAATGTAAAAAATGAAAATATTGACTTTACTTGCCAAACGATTAATAAAATAAGAAAGAGCTGACGCCTGGGCCTTTTATTGTTTGGCAAATAAGCTTTGACGAAAAGAATTCTGTATAATGAAGATACAACTGTTTCTAGTTTCTTAACATTTTAAAGCAATTACATTCAAGACTGGCTCAGTATGAAAACATTTATTTTAAACTATCTAACTAAATCAGAGTTTAAGGGGAAGGAATGAAAAAAAACCCCACCACGTTACCTGATTTTTACTGCATTATATGAGTATGATTTGATAAAGTTAGTTTCCCACTTTGAGTTCTCATCTTAACACGTCAACAACTTTTTCAGTGATGCAGCTATTTTAGTTCTCAATGCTTTCCATTTAGTGTAAGCATTTTTAACATCCTAAAATTTTTTTTTTTTTGGAAAAAAAAAAAAAGCACATGCCCTTTGTATAGTTTTCAAATGAACAAACATCACTTAATGTTTATTGAAAATATGTAGCTGTAGATACCCTTTACAGATAAGTTTAACTATGTTTTAAGACCTGACCAAAATAAAATTTTACCAATTTTCCAGTTCTCAATACAGAAATTCTGGAATCTTAAAGTACATAAAAAAACAAACCCCAAAGAGCAACTATATTGGCATAACATATTCATATATTATGCACATATATTACACGTCTCTTCTAACTATTTGGAGCTTCCATTGCACTGTGAAAGCTTATTCCATCTCCTACACTGAAATGGCAAAGATGAAGGAAAAATGAAGATCTAGGATTTGAAAAGACTAAAATATCTAAAAGAACATATATGTCCTTAGAACAGCCTTTCAGTCTAGCAAAGAATGTTTCTGTTCTTGGCTCTCACGAAAAATCACAGTGGCATAAGTTTAACACATCTAAAGAGTATAATCAATTTGTTGTGTCTGTTCAGTGTCTCTTTGTGTGTATATATATATGTTTTATATATATTTTATCCCTCTTCAGAAAGGATAGGCAAGGAAGGAGAGGTGGTGGGGTAGCTCTGATTGTTTGGGAGTGTTTGATGATGGTGACAATAGGGTTGAGTGTTTACGGGTAAGAATCAAGGGGAAAGCCAACAAGGCAGATATGATGGTGGGAGTCTGTTATTGACCACCCCACCAGAATGAAGAGGTAGACGAAATATTCTATAAGCAGGTGGGAAAAGTCTCACAATCTCTAGCCCTTATCCTCGCAGGAGACTTCAACTTACCAGACCTCTGCTGGAAATACAATACAGCAGAGAGGAAACAGTCTAGGAGGTTCCTGGAATGTGTGGAAGAGAATTTTCCTGACCCAGTTGGTGAGTGAGCCAACTAGGGAAGGCGTCCCACTGGACCTGTTGTTTGTGAATAGAGAAGGACTTGTGGGTGATGTGATGGTTGGAGGCTGTTTTGGGCACAGCAATCATGAAATTATAGAGTTTTTGATTCTCACAGAAGTAAGGAGGGAAGTCAGCAGAACCACTACCTTGACTTACGGAGGGAAGACTTTGGCCTGCTTAGGAGACAGGTTGACAGAGTCCCTTGGGACGCAGTCCTGAAGGGCAAAGGAGTCCAGGAAGGCTGGACATTCTTCAAGAAGGAAATCTTAAAGGCACAGGAGCTGGCAGTCTCTATGAGCCAAAAGGTGAGTCGGCAGGGAAAAAGACCAGCCTGGATGAACAGAGAGCTATGGCTGGAACTCAAGGGAAAAAAGAGAGTTTATGACCGTTGGAAGAAGGGGCAGGCAACTCAGGAGGACTACAAGGATGTTGTGAGGTTATACAGGGAGAAAATTAGAATCTGGATCTGGATGAGGGGATCAAGTGCACCCTCAGTAAGTTTGCAGATGACAACAAGTTGGGTGGGAGTGTTGATTTCCTTGAGGGTAGAAAGGCTTTGCAGAGGGGGCTGGATTGATGGGCCGAGGCCAATGGTGTGAGGTTCAACAAGGCCAAGTGCCGGGTCCTGCACTTGGGTAACAACAACCCCAAGCAGTGCTACAGGCTTGGGGAAGAATGGCTGGAGAGCTGCCTGGCAGAAAAGGACCTGGGGGTGTTGGTCGACAGCCGGCTGAATATGAGCCAGCAGTGTGCCCAGCTGGCCAAGAAGGCCAACAGCATCCTGGCCTGTATCAGGAACAGTGTGGCCAGCAGGACTGGGGCAGTGACCGTCCCCCTGTACTGGGCACTGGTGAGGCCCCACCTCGAGGGCTGTGTCCAGTTTTGGGCCCCTCACCACAAGACAGACACTGAGGGGCTGGAGCGTGTCCAGAGAAGGGCAACGGAGCTGGTGAGGGGTCTGGAGCACAAGTCAGGTGAGGAGCGGCTGAGGGAGCTGGAGGTGTTCAACCTGGAGAAGAGGAGGCTGAGGGGAGACCTTCTCGCTCTCTGCAACTCCCTCAAAGGAGGGTGTAGCCGGGGGGGGTTGGTCTCTTCTCCCAAGGAACAGCTGACATGATCTTAAAGGATCTTAAAGGTCTTTTCCAACGTAAATGATTCTATGGTTTTGGTAGTAGAGTAGTATTTTCTATGTGACTATCTGTACAAAATAGGTACACTGTTACTGTTTCATGTAAATTATTTTTTAAAACCCCATTTTTTCAGGAACATCAAGTGCAAGAAATTTTCAAACAGCTATTTAAAAAAAAAAATCTGTCAGACACAAATATGCTAAATTCTATTTACAGAGTACATGCTCATGTCAAGAAATCCCTTCCAGTTTGGTATCACCACTTTGCCGATTTATATGTTCACACATTGGTTTGTTTTAGTGAGTTTCCACACTACCTGCTCAGAAACTCCCAACAGAAATTCAAGTGCAAGTCTCCAATGTCTTTGACATTCCTTAATCATTCAACTTCACACTAAGCAAATGAACGCAGGGTGCATTTTACCAATTCATATATGTTAAATTCTTAAACAGAGTGCACACAGGTCTTCACACTATACGCGTGGATGACCACCAGCAGCGAAAGGGTGAGCCCTCTGGTAGCAGAGGAATGGGGCTGGCATCACGCAGACAGTTCTAATTCTTTCTGACAAATATTTCCATAAATACAATTTCATATAATAGGTGTATGTAACACATTTTTAAAAATTCTAAAAGAAAAAAATATGGATTCCATATTGCAGGGAACACAGATAATGCAACAAAACCTCCTGACTTCCTCCAAATGAACTGCAAGTGATTGTTACACCTTCCGAACCTATCAAGAATTCAATCCGTTTCACATTCACTTGAGATATGCCAGCAATGAAGAGCACGAGTCTTTTCATAGAGTATCTCCCTTTCCCTTCACTAGAATCACAGTTTGCCTTTAACGGGAGAGCAAAGAGGAAGTTGTCGTTGTGTGAAGCACATTTTAATCCGCACGGTGCGGCGTGTTGGGTTGCTAGAAGTGGTTCCGCAGGGGGTGGCCGCAGTGGGCTGCGCTGGCTAACCTCTCCGGAGCCCCCATAAGAAGGTACGAATTAGAGCACTTCTACCCCTGGCTGTTCTAATCGAGGATGGCACTGGAGCAGAACTGACCTCAGAATTAGGGATCTGTGACTCGTTTTCTGTCCTGATGAAAGGGATTATGTGACATGGATGCTCATGATAGCAGGGGACTGGGCTTAATGGCAGGAAACGAAAAATCTGGCCACCCAGGTCTGCGCCCGTCCGTCTTTAGACGGCGAGAGAGGTTATCTAAAGAAACCTGTGAAAATACTTTGTATAAGCACAATATGATTATACGATTTAAAAATGATTATAGCTGTCGTCCTACAATGTTATGCATTTAGACAGGCCTCTGAGCAATTTTTGCCCATTAAAAACTCTCATTATCGGTGTCACTTCAGAACCCAAGCCTAAGTTTGTAAAATTCTGACAATGTTGTCTTGAAGGTATTTTTAAAATTAGTTATTTTGAATTGAAGCATCTTAATATTTATCTTCACTATAACAAGTGTGCTGTGTTTACCTTTGTTAAAGATTCGTGCTCCTTTGATAACATGCTGTGAAAACCTGTGGTCTAATTTATCTCTGGGTACAACTTCTCTGACTGCAGACAGGATTATATTCGCTACCATGCATACGTGCCAGACATCAGGAGTGAAGGTGGTTTTAAGAAACCAAAAAAATTCAGAGAAAATATGGGTCACATGGTTTAATTTGTTCACAGTGCCACTGGAATAGAAGCCCAACAAACATAATTTGGATACAATTTTGCAGCCTGGAACACATCGTATAGGAAGGAAGTTCAAAACACTACGTCTATTAATAAACACATGTACATTTTCTTTACTTCTTCCTTGCATTGTCATATTTTCTTTGACAAAGAAGGTGCTTCCAGTTTTGGAATGGAACAACATGGGAAGAAAACTACCTTGAGAGGCAGATTATGCTGAGAGGGGAGGACCTGGTCCCATGGCTGAGAGGAAATACTCCTGCCCCAGGAATGGACCTTGCCCCACACCTCACTCCTCACCGCCTCCTCGACTGTCCTGGTGCGGAGGGACCTGCCCGAGTGGCTCCAGCAGCTTCCCCTCCTCAGTGCCCACCACCAGCTGCCCCACTCGGCTGACCCTGGCTGGGCCCACTATTTCTACTATCAATAAAAGAAATACTGGAAAATCTGTATACTACAGCCAGCTTAGTAGTGGTGTCAGCCCACCAATATTAGAAAAACCTTCACTGAACTTAAAGAGGATCCTCTCCAATATAGCCTTCATGAGGTATGGTGATTAAAACCTGTTTCTACTTTGTGCAAATTGAATTTGGCTTTAGGCACAGCAGGCTTAGAATCATAGACTCATAGAATCATTTCTGTTGGAAGAGATCTTTAAGATCATCAAGTCTAACAACTGACCTAACGCTAAACCACCACTACCCCATGTCCCTCAGCACCGCACCTACACATCTTTTAAATACCTCCAGGGATGGCGATTTCGCCACTTCCCTGGGCAGCCTGTTCCAATCCTTGACAACCCTTTCAGTAAAGAAATTTTTCTTAATATCCATCCTAAACCTCCCCTGGGGAAACTTGAGGCTGTTTCCTCTTGTCCCATGGCCTGTTCCTTGGGAGAAGAGCCCGACCCCCCCGGCTACACCCTCCTTTCAGGCAGTTGCAGAGAGCGAGAAGGTCTCCCCTCAGCCTCCTCTTCTCCAGGCTGAACACCCCCAGCTCCCTCAGCCGCTCCTCACCAGACTTGTGCTCCAGAGCCCTCACCAGCTCCGTTGCCCTTCTCTGGACACGCTCCAGCCCCTCAGTGTCTGTCTTGTGGTGAGGGGCCCAAAACCGGACACAGCCCTTGAGGTGGGTCCTCACCAGTGCCCAGTACAGGGGGACAGTCACTGCCGCAGTCCTGCTCACCACGCTATTAGGCTTATTATTAGTATTAGTATAAACATCATCATTATTATTATTATTAGGCTTACTACTATTAGTACTACTACTAGAAAAAGTAGAAAGGTGCTGCAAACAAGGAGCCAAAATCAAACAGGTCTAAAAGATCTACCGTTCCTTCCCAGCATGAAGTGATAATCAGGGAATCGCGTACCTGCCCCTTCATTACTTTCTGTGAAGAAAGTGGTTTGACTAAATGGACAGAACTCAAAAGAATAGGTGCACACACTTATGAATATATTGTCCTCCGAAGGCACAACAATAACTGGACTGCCACAATGCTAAGGAAAAAAGAAATATAGTTTGGGAGTTTCAATGCCTCTGAAAGCTTATCCTGGAACGCTGATTTTTTATCACTTCCAGCTCTGTATTATACAGCTGAATAACTGTTCAGGCTTTCCTCTACAGCATTATTTCCCAGTAATATTTCTGGCTGCCAACAGGAGTGCAGAATATAGCATACAATCCTTCCTGCTAACCTCAATCTAATACAACGTATCTTTCACTGCCTAAAATTTACAGCACAAAAATAACCCCAAATAATTAAAACACACCAATATAACTTTGTGCAAACAGCAAAAAAAGTTTTTTTTCTAGCTAAGAAATTAATAACAGAAATGATAATTAAAAATATTAAAAGATGAAATGAAATTTTTAGTGATCTTTTGTTTCAAGAATTTGTTTACTGCAGCTTAAGCACCCGTGGTTTTCCAAAGCGGGTTGTATTGCTAAAAAATTTAATGAAACTCATGTTTGTTTAAATCAGGATTGAGATTTGCTTCCCTTTTTTTTTTTTTCAATATCCTTTATATTTCAAGGGAAAGTATTTCAATGGTAATCTAGGAAGACATACTCAAATAAAACCCGGTTTATATCAGTACATTTTTTTGAAAACTCACTGTATAAAAGAATTTACTCTATCATCATTCTCACAATGCACGCAGAGGTGCAGTTATAGAACAGATCTGCTATAGTCAAAAGATTCACAGCCTTAGAGATCTATATAGCTTCTGTTATGTTGACTAATCAGTTTCAAGGAATTGTGTTAATTATGATTTTTCAGTGTACAGATAGATATTTTAGATAATGTAAACAGCTGTCATGCACTTCCACAGAGTCTCAGTACTGCTACAATGAGTACACTAAGTAATAATAAATAAACATTTTAGTCCAACCGAGGAACTTTTCATTTCTTCTTGTTACCTCTGGAAAAGATCTTTGGAAAAATATAATGAGTTATTAGAAGGCAAATATAAAACTGATGATTGTGTGTATATTTTTTTTGTAGGAGAAAAGTCTTCACAGCATTTAACTGATATCAGTGAATACTAAAATCCCTACGCAGGTATTATTCTGTTATTTCTAATAAACAAAGGAAAGATACCTGACTTCCCACAGCTACATTGTGAACCAATTAGAACTAGATTAAGGGTCTTCTGCCTTCTGGAGCTATTCACTAGAGGTAATAAAATTGGTCTTATACATATATCTATTTCATATTTATAGCAGTATATACTATATTCTTAATATTCCTACAAATATCTTTTGAGGTGTTTTGATTTTGGAGCCTAATTATCTTTGACCAGCAGTTTTGGAAAAAAAGCAACGTTTTTTTAAAGAGAACACAGATAAAAATATGTCTTTCTCCAGATGGCAGATATCAAAGATCCGTTCACAATATTAAAAAGTTTCAGAAACACATTTAAAGCATCATATGGTACGTATTTGAATCGCCACATTTAAGAGCGATTTGTCCTTGAATGTCTAGGGAGGAATGGAAAAACACTTTACATCTGAACTGGAAGAAAAGGAAGCGTGTCTGTATGTACTGTCAACCTTTGGAACTCATGGCGGCAAAAAATCATTGACATAAGCCTTGAATTGATTGGGGTTTTAAAGATCTATTGATCTATCTATCTATCTATCTTTTGGCAAAAAACCAATACTCCTACTCCTTTAGCCAGGTGGCTTCCTTCAGTCATTTGCTAGAAACGTGCAAAACAACGACAACTTCACACTGTATCTCCAAATTCATACAGTTCAATGTTTCTTTTGCACCGTATCTGGTACGGTGTGTGGGTCCTTCAGGTTCTCTCATTGTCAGATTCTACAGAGAAAGTAATCATTTGAGCCACTCATGTGATAAACCAGCACTTGAATGACTCAAATGTCAAGTTGTTTTCATCACATCGACAGCAGGTCTTAGGCTTAATCTTTCCTTGGTTTATGCCGCTACTTTGCCTTTACTTTGCTGCAAAATGTGGAATTGCTTTGTATATGCTAATGGGAACTGCCTTGCCCGTTAGTTCTCCAATTTCATCTATATTACCCTTCACCTGTTAGTGAACAAGGCAATGGCGCATATTATTCTCCCCTCGATGCACATCCCATCAGACTTCAGTGGAGACTACACCCCCCTTGTGTGTAACCAAGATGAGATTCACAGAGATTTCCATTTGTGTTTACAAGAGCATTGTTTCTGTACTATACAATCTGTGCTTTTTATAATCATATAAGACCCGCGGACCCAGAGCCTGGATCAGCTTCTCCTAAGCTCAAAGACGCGAGCATCCAGAATTATGGTTATGTTCCATCACCTCCAGAATAGCCAGCATTCCTTCTGATGACAAAGATCAATTTGCAAGTAATATTAAGTACTCATCACAACATAACTTTGCTACAAATCGACACATGCTTTTAACAGTCAGTATATTTCCAAACACGAGCTTGCATAAAAGAATTCCATAAAAAGAAACTGTCTTGTCCATATATAGAACTTAAATCTTATCTATAAATACAAATTTATACATATTTTCATTCATATAATTGTATGGGAGCTTCTGCATTAAGTTAGTGAGCATTCTGATGAGTTCGATTACAGTTGATGATTCTGCACTATGCTTTAAATACTGCTGTGAATTAGCACTGTTTGCTTTCCAGAACACCATCATGTTGTACAATCAGAAAAATTATGCATCAAAATGGATAGAGAACAATTGGCAATGACATTATATTTAAGTTCTGTTCTTCAATGATAGGAGGTAGTATAAATAAATATAATCTGTTCTACATTTAAGTGTATGAACGCCAGTGCTATGAAGAGATACAACCTTAACTTTACTATGAAGTGCCTCTAAAATCTAAGTGCCTATTGCAACAGCTTACATTTTCAGTGTCATGCTGAAACTTAGAAATAGAAATTGCTATCTACAAACCTCTGAAACCAACAGAACCGTAATCAATTTTTTACCTGTGGTTGGACACTAGAAGTCATGGTAGATTTCTTTGTCCTCTTTCTATAACTCTCTTGTTAAAATATTTAGGTGGCTCCCAGGGGAAATGCTATACTATGGCTAATTTGAACCTGTTTACATTAGAAAGAACGCTCTTTGTATCCTGTTAGTCACAAACAATTCCTAGTCTCATCCTGTCACTTCCCCATGGGGCTTCCTGGTGCCATTCTTGAACGTACAATACCCAGCTCTATTGAATGGCTACGGGGACTGCTTGTTTCATCCTTTTCATCTTTGATTAAAGTCTGAATACAGAATTGTTTTTTTTTACACAGTGTAGTTTCAAGTATATAGGGACTATATCAATCTAGAAGATAATCTATATTCTCAATTTAATGTTCAGCAGATGCAGCCATGGCGGAAATCCCCCCATAAATTACAGCATATTCGTAACAGCATACTTTTGGTGACCAAAGAAGTATAAAATTGCTGTATATCCTGAAATGTGTTTATAACTTGGATGTGTTTGACTGAAAGCTGACTTCCAAACGTGCACTCAGTATTAATGCAATTTACTGAAACTAACCTAAGAGAGGGTATTACAAATTAATAAAATACCTCAAAGGAAAATTTTAATGTAGAGTGTATGAATACACGCACTTTGAGTTGCAGTACTCCGGTCTGAATCCTTCTAAAAATGTCATAATCAGAGGATTTTATATTTTATTAAAGCCATAAACAATCTGGCTGAATTTTTTTTTTTTTCCCCCAGATTTAGAGATAAACTGACGTGTAATGAAAAACGACGACAAACTACATGCCATTTGAATGAAGCTTAAAGATTGTTTCTCAGTGTTTGGATGGAATACTTTCTTCAGGCTTACAAGTATTAGGAATCCACAAACACAGCTCTGAAATATCTAATGAGGTCTCAGTGACCTAGAAAATGCAGTGTATGGAAAGCAGCTCGAAATGGTGAGGTCTGTTCAGAGAGTTGCAAATAATCGTCTTCATGGAAAGGTAAGTGTGAAAATCTGTGCGTGTGAAAGAATGGAATTCCTGCTCTTTCAATTAACATTAATAGAGTTGATAGGAATTAAGAACGCAAAGTGAAAAAAATAGTCTCACAACAGTTATTGCATTTGTAAATTCCCAGTACCCTTTTTTTTGAGTGATTAAGGGAGAATTTCAATGCTTCATTAAAAAAAGCGTATGGTCTGGTCTTCAAAGAGAGAGACAGAAGGACAGAAGATGATGGAGGACACGTGGCCTAAAGATCAAGGTGGCTGGATGTGGGAAAACTCTGAGAAAACATGTAGCAATGTAGTGCAAAGTTCTGAGCTCCTAAGACCAACTGAGATTCTTTTTTAAAAGCTGCAGAAGTTCTTTTTAGCTACACCCATTTTAGTATTAATGCAGTTGGAACAGAAAACTGTTCAGCAGCTCCAAATGAGAAATGACACCATTCTTTTTTTTTAAAATTTGTTTTCTGGATATTCATCTAGCCCACGTAGTTTAGCTTATGTAAAAGTAAATTGGTTGGGAAGAAAACTGTGGACAAATTGCCTAACAGTTGGAAAAAAGATATCTGAATTTAGAGTGCAGGTAGAGCACCATTATCCTTTAACGTCTGCCCTTGAGAAGTTAATTATTAGCTTCTGGGTTTCCTCGACTTTTTAGGCTGACATAATTATTTTCAGTAAAGTAATATTTGGAGAAAAACAACAAATAAAAACCTGGGAATACACACACTGTTTCATTAAATCAGTCATTATGCATGAATAAAGAAACAGATTAAAAATTTCCTTCATGAGAATGAGATCACAACATTCAGATCTTGAAGGAATGGGTAAAAGGCAGATTTTTGTAACCCATGGGACAGTAGTGAGGCCAAGAAAGCAACATTATTAAATAAAACAGATTGCTCAGAACAAAGTAAATGTATTAAAAAAGTGAACACCACAGACATCTTACTGTTTCTACCTAATGGAACAAGTAAACTATCAACAGCAATTCTTTAGGGAGTTTATGTAGGGGAATTATAGTTCAGAATATTCGTTTCCCCACCTGCTTTTACAGGCACAGATGAGTTTAATTTGGAGAATAAAGGAGAAATTGGAGATAAAGAGCTTTATTAAATTGCCTAGAAAGGAAGCGGAAGATCCCTTACTAGAGTTAGGAAAGGAAACGATAGATCCCAACAAACTCAAAACTGGAACTTTAAGCAGGATTTTACCTCCACTCGGTTCACTGAAGACACACAAAGAGGAACAACCAGCTTCAACAGGAGTATGTCTCTTAGTGGTTAAGTATTTCATATTTGGACCAGAATGAAATTCTGAGCTTTCCAAACAGGATTAAATAAAGCTAAAATAGGCACAATATATAATCTGCTCTGGCAGAAGGAATTGGGAGTGTTTATGACTGCATGGGCTTATATTCTACTACGTAGGAATGGGGAATTAAAAATGAAACATATAGACAGCACAACAAAAATTACTTTCCAGAAAATTTCAGCCTTGTGTAACAAAGATTCACTTCTTGGCCAAGGAGGAATTTGTGCCTGAAGTGCTTGGAAACATAAAAACCTAGGCCATCAGTTTAGACAGCTGACTTAAGTATTCTAGCGGCTAGAATTTTGTATTCATAAATTTTACGTTTTGTCCTAAAGTTTCATGAGCAAGGCCACACCACAAGTTCTTCTAGCCAATTAATTTACCTTTGGCAGTGGCCAAAAGCACATGCGGATGTAGAGGTATAAGAAGAGCTCGATTAGGGACCCGTCTTTTCATGATACATTGTGAAGCTCTAGCAAGGGTTGCACTTCTCATGACAAACCACTCTTCATTTTTCATGGCTTATAACGTGAATCTGTAAGTACCAATGTCTATGTGGAACACCTTTAAGCAGATAACTGTTGACCACAAAAATGAAAAAGTCAGGAAAAGAACTGCCTATAGTTTGTAAAATCATATTGAGAGATATATTAGTAAATAAGATTTTTGTACTGTTGTGTCAATACTACCTGGAGCAGCAGAAGCTGAAGTGGTTGCTGTGGAACAGGTTTCTGCAACTTTCAGTTCCCAAAAATTCTATGTGTCAATATACAGTTTAAGTATATGAGATATGTTAAATACATAAGGTGGTAAATCACACAAAATAGGTATCCTGTAGCCACAGAAGTACACTCCATGAATTACAATTTTGCAGGCAAAAAGCACCAATTGAAGAATCACGCCTAAGAAACTCTAACAGTGGCAAAATGCACTTAGCTCTTGACGTCAAACAATCAGAGGATGGTCGTTTAATGACAAACTCGTGAAGTCTGATGCAAAGCCTCTCTTTACATAGCCTGCTTCTTGAAATCAAGTATTAACCATACAGCAGTGGTGCAAATAGGCAATCTTTTAAAAAATGGTGTGTTTTCATAGCCTGCATGGAACAGGGAAAACAGCACATTCTTTACTTCTTGGGAGTTCACAGAAAACCCCCAGCGATAGTCAGAGGACTGCAGACATTTATGCGTCTCGTCCAGCTTCAGCAGACACTTAGGTCCACCTCACAGGAACACAATGACCATAATAGTACCCATCACAGGAGCTATTCTCCTCAATTGTACAGGCACAGTGAAACCATGGGGCCAAAGCTGAGCTTTGAAATGGCTGTAAAATTGCAATCGATGAGAGATGTTTGTGCCATAATTTAAAAACCAAGGAAGGAATGGCTGCCCTGGTGTCAAGACAGCATGTATACACTATTAAAACTAAAACATCTCACCTGGAAAACTGAAATGCTTTCTTTGTTAGACATCAGGCTGCACTAACAACTCTGATATTTTCCTGTTATCAGGGATCTTTTACTGAAGTACCAGATCAAACTTTAAAACTTTCTAATGAAGGTCAGAAAACAGGGAATATTCTAACGAAGGTCAGAAAACAGGGAATATTTCTTTTTGGTAGGAAATGTTTAATAATTTCCTTCTGGTACCTGCTGATATACTTCTGCTGTTGGAGGATTGAAAAATAAAAATAACATTGTCATTACAACCCCAGTCAGCATAAATTATGGAAAATGATGCTGCAATATGTCCAATATATGCTTCCCACTGTGAAACAGTATCCTTCTTAATCTTGAAGATTTCAGGAACCATGTTTGCCAGGCTTTTCAAGAATAAATATGAGGACACTTACTGAAAAGAAGCTACAGAGAGCAACTGAGAGAAGTAAATCTTTACAGACAGTATGGAAAGTATAGTATGGAAATTATTTAAAGATACCACATCGGATAAAAAACAAAGCAGGTGCATATTACCAATCAAAGAAGGGTTAAGGAGGTTATGACAAAGAAGGACGTACCCTCCAAATACTTGAGATCATATTAAAATGAAGAAAATAGAAAGAACAATGAACTCTGGCAGAGTACATGTAAAAGCATAACCAAATGGTCTAAAAAGGGAGCCTGAGGAGCAACTAGTAGAAGAAATAAGTAATAATAATAATAATAAATCTTCCTTGAAATGTATCAGGAGAAAGACACATGCCAGAGATTCTGCAGTGCCAGTTGATGAGGAGGAGACAAAAGGAGTGTCAGAGAAGCTAAGGCCGTTCCTGAGAAATTAAATGAATTGCCTGCATTCATTGTGGAAGAAACTAGGAACATTCCCTTGCTAACCCCTGTATGACAGAGAATCATCAGAGGATCTGACATCACAGAGACTGTAGAATTTATTACAGAAAACACTGACAATAATGGAAGGAGATAAACACCTGGGGCCAGATGGTATTGACTCAGCGTTTCTAAGAGAACCCAGCGGTGAAATGCCTGTACTATTAGTGATGGTATAAAATCTCTTCCTTACATCTGCCCCGATACCAGAGGACATGAGGGAGGGGAGGAGAAATCTGAGGAACTGCAGACCTATGTGTAATCCTCATGTCTGTGCCAGGTAAATAAAGATTCTGATTAATGGTCACATGAATAGATGTCTTCTACTTGGGAAGCATGGCTTTTGCAAAGGCAAATCCTGAAGCTCTTGGGGAGAATCACGAAGCATGTGGATAACCCACCTGAGGTACAGAGTGGTCCCGCGGAGGTAACGTTAATCTCCAAATGATTTTTGACAAAAAACCATTACCAAAGGGCAAGTTAAGGTTAGCAGCAGTCAGAAAGTAACCCAAGTAGTAGGAATAGACCACAATGCAACGCCACAAACATCATTGTCCTATTTTCATTGTGCCCAAAACTTACTGCTCTGCCACACCTTGAATACCATGTGTATCCCCCATCTCAGAAATCCCAGTAAGGTTCAGAAGGGAGTTCAATAACTATCAAAAGTATGGAAGCACTGCTTAATGAGGAAGAAGAGCATAGTCTAGGGTCCATCCATCTGTTAAAAGATGCATTTGTGTGGGTTTCAGAAGACTACAGCATCAAAAGAAGCATTGAGATGGTGGATAGGGACCAGTCGTCTCTTACAATACAAGACCTGGGGACCAGTAATGAAACTAGAAGGTACATTCCAAACAAAAGGAGAGGATACTTGTGGAAGTCCTTGCTAGGGAAGGCTATACATATGCAAAGTCTACATGAGCTCGAGGAGAGACTGGAAAAGAGAGACAGAAGACGACCCGCAATTACCTAAATGCATACAACCGTATCTCTCTCTGTATGATTCTAAGCTTAAACCAGTTGGTAACTGGGAGAATATTAGGGGAAGAATCACATGCCTGCATAGCTGTTCTTCCCGGTGCTTCCATGAACGGCCGCTCTTAGTGACTGACTCGTGGGTTAGATGGAACTACTGCCTGATCCGCTGTGGCCATTGTTATACTCTTAAGAGTTAAAGCACTTCCAGAAATGTGCCGTACTGGAAGGGAAATTACCTGTTTTAATTATCCCATGCAACCGCAGTGGCTACCAGCTTCAATGTATCTTGTAAGCTAATTCTCAGGTTTGAGATATCAAATACCTATCTCTGCTTGTATGCAAGCCGTTCCATTGAACAGTAAGGGTTTTATTTAGTTAGCTGCTGTACTGCAATGATTTGATATGCCAAATTCTTCCAGGTTCTTTCCTCCCTTGGACAGCTGTGTTACCTTTCCAATTGCTTGCACAGCTCAGCTATTACGATTGTGCAAATATTATCTATTTGATTTTGGGGAAGTTTTTAAAAGTAATTGTCAAACAATGATCATGCTTTGATCAAATAAATATTGCTATTGTGGCACTAGTTAGGACATAATTTAAATTTGCCATGAATAATTTGTTACCATATCTGTCACCCTAACTCTGATCTAAACTGTGGATATATTTGTTGGAAAGCCATCCTATTTTGCAAATTTGACATCAATATCTGTTTCATGAGGGTATTTGACATTGTTTCATGAGTGTATTTGACATTATTTCTAACATTGTTTTGCGCCAATCACATTTACTCTAAACTGCTTATTACTTTATTGCTGAAAATGGCAACGTGTATTTACTCAGCTTTTTACTTTAGAATCAGCAGGCTATCACTTGCTTTATTAATCAGATCCAACCTTGAGGATTATAGCCACCGGTTTCAAGTTTATTTAATTGCTGCTACTCAAAAAATGAGAACTTAGTAATGCAGCTACATTTACATCTTTGATGAGCTTCTTTTTTACAGGCTTCATTATGTTTGGAAAGAACTGATTTTTTTTGGTCCTTTCTGACTGCATGTAATATACCTTACACTATTCTAAATCCTTTTGAAACATTAGTTGTTACGTACATACTAACAGTAAAAATGAAATACCAGTTTTAGGAATTAAGGACAAAATATTCATTGGCTAAAAAAGTTCAGGGAAGTTGCTGAAGCATCTCTGACTTAAAAATCAGAGCTACAGCAGTTTCTTCTCAGCTGGGAAAAGCATTTATCAATACAAAAGGATAAAAAAAGAGAAAAAGGCTGAGATTTGTTTCTTCAGACTTCTTCCCAATACTGTTGGGTGGTGAGAGACCCATGGAGGACACTTCTACTTTCTTCCAGATTCCCTCCGATTTATAATTATAAAGCGGTTACCAAGTTACCAATATGGGTAAATAAAATTATACAGAAGAGAAGAAACTATGGCTATGTCTTCATACCAGTGTGATCGCCTAAGAGTAAGATTTGTAAAGCTCAGCTGTGGGTACTGAGACCCCATCTACCCGCGCTATGCGTTTCAGACCGTGCTGTGGACTATCTTTAGTCTTGGTCCCACAGAAGAGATATCTAGGGATTGGAGCAGATTAGGTGTACTGCTGGAAGCCCATCTTCAAGTTTTGTTTCAACCAAAAGATATCCAGTTCGTGTGCTGTGAGGTTGCTCTGCAACAGGAAGCAAGGCAGGGGGGCTGGAACTAGATGGTCTCCAAGGTCCCTTCCACCCTAAACCATTCTAGGATTTTATGAGTGGCACGAACGAGGTAATTTTGGAGTCCCAAGCAGAATCAGACGGAGACTGAGCTCATGCACACAGTAAAAAAAAAAAATATTTGTCTTCTTACTAAAATTGATTTTTCAGTGCTAGCATGTATTTTGCAAGAAAGCAGGCTGTACTGCAAAGAGCCGTTGTACCCTCTGATACTCCAGTTGTACGAGTACTACGCTTAGGACTTGCAAGTATGACGGCGATCTCTAGTATCTCCTTTGATACCTCCTTATTAACCCTAAGGTTACAATCTAATGTAACAGTGAGACTTCTGTGACTGACCAGTACCCAAATGAATGCTTCGTGGCTGTGGTTTTTTCCCAAGTTTTCCTACACAATGCTTATATTACTTCTCTACAGTCATCCATGCATTTTGCTGTCTATCTCATCAGAATCAGATTACAGAAGAAATTAACAGCTCTTTGCCAGCACCTTCACCAGAAAGAGGATAATATGATTCTTAGAGACATAAGTCCAGGCAGAAAGTTGCAAAGAAAAAAATTACAAAATTTCTAGATTCTCATCCTCTCCCCCGACCTATGGTAAACCAAAAAATCATTGAGTTAAGCTGCTATTTCTTCACATTATGCATGGAAAATTTCTCCCACTGATCTATTAGTTCAGCAAATAGGAAGAGGGAGATGGGTAGAAACTGTTTTTACATTCACTAACAGCAGAGATCATGCGAGAATGCTGCAAGCTGCAAGTCTCAAATATACGCTTGAATATGGAGTACCACAGATCTTAATTTTCCCAGATCTCAGCACTACAAAGGAAATGAAAAGTAAAGTGAAAAGCATTAGGCAGGACTTCATAATGGAAGGAATTGAGGCAGCAGTACTATTCATTGCTAAGCTCTTGGTTATTTTTAAAGGAAAGGCTTATATCTTCTGAGACCTGAAAGCAGCCTGCAGCCTGCTGGAAAGAATGAAGGGAGATAACAAAGTCCAAACGGGCTACTTTGATTGACAGCACGCAGACTGGTCCACGAGTACTGAAATCATAACCGAGATTTCATATAAAGTCAGATGGAAAAATACTAGACTTGCTCATACAGGTTTTAAGACTTTGTATATGTTAAGAAAAAATGTGATTTATAATTGTTGTGGGGTTTTGCTCTTATTAACGGCATGCTGACTGACTGGGGATGAAGGACTCCTCTGTGAAGTTTTCGTGAAGTTTTCATGAATTCATTCGCTCAACCTTTATAATATCAATGCTGAATTTTGTCCGATTCACTTCGGAAATGGCTTTATTCATTCCTAACCCCAATCTAAAAATATTTACAGTGGTGGAAGACATTTTCATAAGAAGGAGAGATGTTTTATGTTTTAGGATAACGAAGAAGGGAAAAAGGTGTTGGACTCAAGTTTACGCTCTGTTAGGCCCTGTCTAGAGCAGAGTCAATATAATTCAAATAAGCTGATGGTTCACAATCCCAGACCCAATTTAATATAATTCTCCATGAGCACCTCTATGCAAATGCATCGGGAGCGAATCCTTAGCCTATTCCTGTCTTTTCACTCCCACTAAATATCTCATATTATGTTCTTTCTGAATGATCCCGTTCTGTTTGGGCAATTTTAAACATCTACCCATACCTTTATTTTTTTTAAGTCCATATAGCTTGCTATTTTTCCTCGTGTAGTCCCACGCTAACTTGCACAGCTTTTGCCCTATCTTGTACTCGGGTTTCTCTCAGGTTTTTATACCGCGTTAAAAAGCCTCCCAGACATAGCAGAGAAAAAGTGGATGGAAAATACGGAGAACGGAAATTCTGCCTGTTCAGTTAAACTTAATATTTAGAGAGCTAGATAAATTTTGTGAGATGTAATCCCAAGTCTGTATCTTTGGGGTTTTTTTTGGTCTTGTGCAGCCACAAACAAAGGTTTGCCACAGCTTCTTGGTTACAGCAGAGAATCTACACTTCAAAAATGGAAAAATATACATGTTAGCCAAAGCACGATTATCATGTATATTGGAAACACCCTCTTCCTATAAATCCTTTGAGAATTTATAAGGGGGGAGAAGTTTTCCAATAGCATGTTACACATGAAAGCACAATCACTAAAGGGAACACAGGCTACAAAATACTAGATTTTTCTGCAACAATATGGGCTGCTTAGTTATCTCCACAAGTAAGCTTCCAGACAGGCATGGCTGCCAGTTTGCCAACTTACAAAGAGATGAAATAAGTCTCCAGCATCATTATTGTAGGTCAATGGAATATAAGCCAAAAGCAACACAGTATTTAGGAAATGGATGTTGATAATAAAAGAGCCACTCTAATTTCCTGTGGAGTTCTTAAATTAGCTCATCCCACATGCATACTGGTTCAAACTGATGGTTCTGCAAGATAAGCACTTTTATATACCTCATTGGTAAGTAACTGATTTTCTTCTTAGAGAACAAAAACGGTGTTGAGTTAATATTATAATTGTGGATTTATGCTCCAGGAAAGGCCAGCTATTTGTTTCCTATCTGTCTTTGCTGATTCTTAGATGAACTAAGCTGGAGCATTTCTACGCAGCCAGGTTTTAATACGGTCTCAAATATAGTTATTAGCACGAAACGCAAAACACACTTTATTCTTAATACATGTTTATAATTCCTATTAATTCTGATGACAAAATGCCTGTGTAGTCAGAGAAAACTTAGCCCTGCTTCTATCTAGAAAAAATAATAGTTTGCAGATCAGAGAGGCAGTTAAATATAGAGAGCCGCATTAGTATACTTTTTGTAAAATTCTCATTTCCTGCGACTGAAAGATATTCATTGCCTTCTATTGCCAGAGCTTGGGTCAGCCAAAACATTAAAAAGAAATATATACAGCAGCAAAGCATTTGTAGCACTTATTTAAAAACAAATAAAGTTTGCAAGGCAGATCAGACTGCAGTATTCATCGCGCTGTTAGCAACCCCACAGCTACGAGAATCGCATACTTCACACAAAATTATTCAGAGAAAAATTTCTTACAATATCTTTAGGCAACAAAGGACATTTCTGGTCATCGTGTGAATTCTGTGTGACTCAAACTCCGATACAAACCCAGGATTTTCTTCTTTGTACTAAGTATGGGAAAGCCTGCTCCTTTGAGAGTTAGAATAGCTTTCGAAGACTTCTGATTTAAATTTCAAACTCTTGATCATAGTCAGGGAGTAAATGTTTTTATCCCGGAATTGAAAATTGGGTTCTTTAGCTCTATACCAAGTGAAAATATTAAGCATTTTGTTGTATCCACTATGTGAGCCAAGTTCCCCACTGTGCCTTCAAATCCACAGTGAATGAACCATATTTGGATCTGCTTATCAGAAGGAGACATTTAGAAAGACAATGAGCCTGTCCCGCTAGACGGAGACTCCTGATGCTTTTAGATAGGCCTGCGGTGAACTGCAAAATGGGCCCTAAAATCAGGCTGACATGGTCGCTTAACAAGCTGGGGTATTAGCCCTTGGCTCAGAGAATTTCTAGTGTCACCCACAGGGCTGACGATGGCAGCCATCATAATTAGAATGCGTGAATCCGAAACACCAGGTGAAGATTTTGCCTCGGAAGAAAGAAAAGGCAGAAGGAGGGAATTACCATGCCCTTTGACTATTAAGCTGCTGCGTGCAGCTGGATGGGTGACCAACAGCGACCGGGCGGATTATGCTATGGAGATCCTTGCTATAGCCTGATACTTCCCACAGCCAGTGGCTGTCAAAGCAAAGGCTGTGAACGACTTCAAAGACAGTGATACAAGAAGCTACACATGGGGGAGAAAGGTAACCCCACTAAAGATGGGAGGAGGGAAAAAAAAGAGCCCGGGCTTTTCTGTGAGTTTAGCAAACAATTTCATTTAGAACCGGTTTATTTTCTTCCTTCTAGCACTCCATTCCGTCCCTAAAAATGCTAAACTCGAATGTTTGCTGAAGTGGAAAATCTATGTAATCTTAACTGATATGACCTTGAAAGGGATTTGCTGAACTTTTGTATGATTGGATTTTTCCCCAACCTTTGTAGACTCTTGATTTTAAAATCTGCCTAACAAAAGCTCTGCCAGGAAAGCTGTTATTACAAAGATGCTTCTCAATAGGGAGAAGTGGGCTAATTGCAAGCTCTTCAGTGAAATAAAGGAAGGTTTTGCAAACAACTACAGAATTGACAAAATGCACCACATTGCTGTTAACAGAAACTATGGGGGAGAAACATCAGAAATGGCAAAGATGTCTAATATAAATAGATGCTGTGAGCCTGGCTAGAAGAGGCTATACAAGATTTCAGATAATTCATAAACAGTAATTGCTCGTCTGACCTTGATGTGACTACAGAAATCCCATTAACTCACAAATCTTGACATTTAATTACATACTAAAAAATATTCTCCCACTTATTTTGACAGGGTCTACAATAATCCTGCATTCGACTTCTATCCATGTTTTCAGCTGCTTTTCCCACTCTGCAATTTATTCCCAAAGTCACAAATAAAAAACATACTATCAGACTATACCGTTACCTAGAATGTTCCTTATTTCTCTCTACAGTTTGAACTGAAACACTGCGAAAAGGTGGGGTTCACAATGACATGGTGCCCTTCACCTGTTGTATTATGCAGTTGAACTGAACTTCCCTGCACACCATCCATGTGAGACAGTAAAAATTCACTGAGAAAGACGGCAGTAAATTTTTTTATACACCAGTTTAAAAGTGGCTAAACAATAGCAAGCATTATAATAATAAGGTATTAAATAACAAGGAAAAAAAAAGCTTACTATATTTGGGAATGGTGTAGTAGTATTTGTAAGTCAATATTCATCTATAACACTTCATTATAAAAAAGGAAAATATAATCCACATATTGCAGCCAAGCTGACAATAGGGGTGATGAAATGTGCTGTTTTAAGTGCTAATGAAGAAGGTTTTGTTTTTTTGTTCATGTTGTCTAAATGAAGTAGACTCTAGGGAGGTAAAAAAATCAGAATACTGCATATTAACTGTATAAATATACTCTGGTAATTACTGGATTCCAGCAATATTTGAAGTGTTTTTTCCAACTTTCATGCAATTGCCAACCAGAGTAGGGTTTTTTTCCTCTTAACACTTGAAGTTCTATTTTGAGGCACTTGACTATTCTGTGTTAGTTGCACTGTCCGTATCTACCTATTGTTTGCCTCACCAGTTCAGAATCACCATAAAAAACCTTTTAATTTAAATCCCTTACATTTCTTTTCCTGCCTCAGAAAAAAAGCTAATCTTGTTGTTGACAATTTCTTGACTTTAAGTAACGATTTCACAACATCATTTGATTTGAAAAAATGACCAAAAAAAAAAAAAGAAAAAGTAAAATAAAAAATTTATCATCTCATACGAACCTGGAAATATCATGGTGTTCGAAAGCGGTTTGATACTTATTATTCTACCCAAACTATTATGCGCATAACATGTGAAACAAATTGCACCTAGCTTTTTGTTGCGCACCCAGCGGTCCGGCAGGAGCAAAACAATTTCTAGGAGTTCCTTATCGCAAAAAAGCATGATGCAGAATCCTATAGGATTCCCACAAATGTTATCGCTCAACAACCTGGAACTAGGTCATAAGCCACATTTGCAAAATACATTGAGAACATAATATTCTACTTAAAAGATCCATAATAGTATACATGTTTGTATATATATACATACTGTAACGGACCAATCTGCAAATGTAATATTTTATGGCTTACGAAATTTTTTATGCTTCATCATAATTCCTCAAAAGAAAGAAAACATTTATGCAGAAATCATCTATACTGCACCTGCATGTGTTTATATACATACAGACACTAGTAGGTATTTCTTTGTGTTAAATATGTGGAGATACATCTCTCTCTCTCTCTCTCTCTCTCTCTCAAATAAATATAAAACTGAAATCCTTCCCTTTCTTGGTTCCCCTTATTACATTACTCTTATCTTCCACTTTCTGGTAGGAGCTACATCTCAAATTTCTTTTTTTTCCTTGATTCTGTTTCTTTATAACAGCCCTATGACGCTCTTCCTTGCTGAATGACTGCAAAAGGGATCCTTGACTTCGGCATTGCCTTCCTGGGATCCTCTCCCTCCAGTCCATTCGAAATCGCTCTCGGCTCACATCTCTTTAACGTGTATTTAGATCGCTCCTTCTTTTCTCCCACCACAGCAAGGTAAGTTTTCTGATTTGTGAAGGATCCCTCCCCAGCTATAGACCCCGGTAATGTTCTCCCCAGTCCACCTTGGTGTTTGCTTTTCCCTAATTCTGCAGCAGAACTGAATAAATAAATAAAAAAAAAAGCACATCTTTGCCTGTGTGCCCAAGCTTATTAAAACATTGCTATTAGCATTATCAGCAATGTTTTATCTTTCTTTTGACCAGTTCAAATCATTATATACTATGACAGCTCTATTAACTTAAACACACCTATTATTTATGCCAGACAAGCTCTTCCCAGGATTTTAACAGGGAACATTAGAATAAGAAAAAGAACACCGAGTAAATAAAATTGCCTTTTTTCTCCCCATCAATTGTGTTCTCAAGAGCAGTTTCCATTTATACTCGTCTAACATACTCTTTCTTTCATTCCAGGTTGACTGTTATTTCAGACTTTGACCCCAACAAACACTGAACATGCCTTGTATTTGAGATCAAGCCCTTCAATTGTACACCTTGGGGGGAAGCTAGTAACTTTTCTTATTTACTTGTTTTCTAAACACTTCAGCACCGCAGCATATAAAATACCATTTGCTGCACAGTATTTTGTGTGTGTAATTATTTTGTAGTTTTAAACACATAATTTGATAGCCTGTTCGTCAGAATTTGGTCCCTTCATTTCACTGGCTCTTGGAACTCATCTCCCAGCTGAAAAATAAGGGAGCAGACATCAGTTAGGTGAGATTAGATGCATAAAATATAAAAAAAAGGCATGTGACTATTACTCTTTCATTGCTTTTGGCACATCATAACAAGAACAGGGATGGTTCACATAACACCTTTCCTTTTTTTCTCCTACACTCGTCTTGGAACCTCTTGAGAAGAGAATGCTCAAGGCTTCCTTCCATCCTCTTTTCAGTGCGTTGGTAGTTGCTGAGTTTGTAGTTTTTGCTCTGTCTGCTAGTGTATGACTGTCCTCTGGAAATTAAGTTCTTTACTGACTTTCACAATCAGCACATCCTCAGGAATATTTGATGTCCCTCCTACTCCCCGCTTCAGAAGAAAAAATTATGAAGGAAACATTGCCCTGCAGATCCTTATCTCTCTCTCAAGCAGTGAGGGAGAGAAATAGATGAACGCAGTTCAGCAAATTTCCTTGCTTTACTCAGCAAGGGGTCCTGCACGTGGCCGGGCACAGCAAGAAACGTGATTTCCACAGGGCCTCAGGCGGCAGCCAAATGTCACAGCAGGGGATGGATCCACGGCCACTTCTGAGGCAGCAGAACTGCGCAAAACACAGGCCCCTCATTAGAAGGTTGGACAACCCTCTGGAGACTTTCTGCTGTTGCCGTATTCACAAGAAATGAGTGGTTTGTGTGTGCCACAGGAGCACTCCGTTAAATATTACTGCCTTGTATGATGCAGAGTTGTATGTCTGCATCTATTTTGCGATAAGGCACGGAGGAATCAAAGGGGGAACAAGGATTTACCATACAAGGCTTCCAGCCCGATGTGCGAGGCAACCCAGCTTGTGACGGGCACGGTGATATCACCAAGCTAGAAAATAAACGGAAGCTTGACGTTCGGATTATTTTTCAGCTTTATCTTACACATTTCAGAAGTTTCTCCTACCACTTTCATGTAATTCTCTAGTAGATTTCTATCACATCGAGTCACTTTTAATAGATTTGAATTTATTTGATCTTCAATAAACTCTACTCCACTCCTTTGAGAAAAATCCTGGTCACTTTGAAGATATTTCTCTGCTTGCCTACACTCTGTGAAATTCTTTCTGAAACAATAAAAGTTCTAAGTATAAATTAGTCTCCTAAAAACGACCTCATAGGTAGGCAGATGATCTTTCACTGCGCCATGTAAGAAATAAAGCACGGACTGCATGACTACAGATTGCTAGACTATTTAATTTTCATGTGCTAAATGTGAAGTCCAAAAGAGAAATATACATATTTTGGTTCCTTAAGAACAAACACTTAATGAATTTGAAACCAGTTACAAGAAGAATACGTTAGGGAATTGAAATTAAACTGAAACCATTAGTGATAATTAGGAATAATTGATAATTAAAAGAAACACGGGTTACAAAAAAGATGAGGAAAATATACAAAGGAAAAAACTGTGGCCATCAGAGTTAAACATAACAACTAAAAATATCAGAATTATTCAATAAATAGTTTCATTCTGTATTTAGGCAGAAAGCTCATCACGTATATGATGATGGTAATGAAATCTTTTCCCTGTCAACAATAACTAGAGATAATGTTTAACACAGTTCTTAAACCCATCATTTAAAAATCAGAATGTCAGATAAAGTAGACAAGTTTTGAAAGAATTAAATGATGAGTTCTCTGGACAAAAATAACAATTCCTCCCCCCCGCCCCCGACAATGTGTGTTGGAGTTGATTGGGCTGCACTTTTTAGAGTCCACAGTCAAAGAGGTATCATGTCAATGTGTCAAAGAATCAGTTGGAGAGTCCTTGTAAGTATGGGCCTGTGACCTCACAGCAGTGCCAGGTACAACACCGACGTCTTACAGGGTTTATCAAAGATGAGAAGGAAGATAACGTAGCTGGTGTTAGTCAAGATGGGTTTATAAAGAGTGGGTTTTATCAAAACAAAGCCATCAATTTTTCATATCCTTACGTAATTGATTGATAAGAATTCTACTGTGAATGTAAGCGTTTTTGACTTCAGTGAGGCATATAACTTGATTGTGCGGAGAATCTTGCTCACTCAAATTAAGACCATATACAATCATTTTCACACATATTTAATGGCGAAAGTACTTGTTAAATAATAAATCTTAGAATGAGAAAAAGGGAGTCATTACCACGCAGATGGCGTCTAAGCCATCTTATCCCCCCTTATCTACATGTGTTATTTTATGGGAGTGTACAATGAGAAAAGAGACAGATTCAAATGTCAATAAAGCTATGCAACTTCTTGACCAATTTTTATACAATAGCTACAAAAGACTTTAGAAATGAGACTGCAATTGTTTAGTCTTTTGCTCTCAACGGAATTGTTGTACCACTTGTACTTGCTGATATTTAAGAACTACTCCAAGCGCAGTGATCAAAAACTAATGATCAACCTACAACATTTTAACGTGATTTTCTATCAGATGAAAGCTTGCCAGGCAATTGAGAGCACATCTCAGTTCTCTAACATTTTTCTGATACTCCTTATGCCCGGAGACCTGTGACTGTCTGTTTTCTACCCATACTTCCGCAGAGAGCTCATACCTTCATTTCTTGCCCTTTCAACGTTTTTTTGACGTTCAGTAAAACTTTGCTACCTCGGAGCATAATGACATTTTAAGGAAGAAGTCTGGCAAAAGGTTTTTCTTTTATGTTGTAAAAATGGACAGAGTTCAAGACTATCCACCTTCGCTTATCCTTCTTATTAGCATTTGCATGCAATAAAGACTATTTTTGTTAGAAATTTATAATGTAGACCTTATAAATGACATCATACTTAAATTTTATTCTTTTTTAATATTGCTTCAAGGCTGAGCAGTTGTATTTGTCCCAGGGTGAAGATGAAGGGTAGAAGTAATTCTATTAAACCCTTTAGTAACAAACAACAAGAAAATAATAAAAAAATAATAAGCATCACATGTAGAAGTACTAAATTAACAGTATAAAACCCAGAAAGAATCAAGAAGTCTTCATCTCTGTAGAATAACAACATTTCTAACTCAAGATAATAGGAAGGAGAAAAAGGAAAAAATGGAAATAAAGGTGGAAAGATGGTTCCTGGGCCTTTTCCTCTTTTTACTCCTTCATGTTCTGATGTTTAATTGCCCAGATAATTGTGGCTATCTCCCACATGAATATCTTCTCTCCTTCTATTGTATCATAATAAACCACTTGATAATTATCGGTTTTTCAAACAGCCATTACGATAACTAAACCATATTTCTAGCCGTCTTAAAATCTTCATTCTACACAAGTGGGATGTGCGTACGCTGTCCGAAACAGCTCAAATTACTGTCACCTAATGGTATTACGGTGCTTTGAAATTATATTTGGGAAAGTGCTCTACAGGAGCATTTGACTACTGGGTTTGTCTTTTAGTCCGTTCTGAATTGACATGGCTTTTCAGATTATGACGACAGATCATAATCTGAAAAGCATTCCTGCACAGCGTACAGAATGAAGTCCCGGTAAGCATCCTCAACAGTTATCTCCTCCACCTTCCAGTTCTTAAAAAACTTCTGTTACAAATAGGAAAAATGTATCCGAGCTTTATTTGAGCAAAAGTTTTTCACTACTGGTAGTTTCATATCAATATACAGTGGGATATTTAATAACTGCTTTTTTTGTTTTTTTTCTTCCCCCTTCAACGAAAACTGCATGAAGTCACGAATTTGGGAACAGAGGAAACAAGAGACAAAATATCTGAGTTTAAAAGTGGAAAATAACAGTATTTATTTAGGAAAAATACCTAACTCTCCTCTTTGACTAAAGAGGAACCACAGAGGAATGATGCAATTCTAGGACACAACAGATGATGATATCATGTTTTAAAATATGAAGTTTCTCAGCATTATCTGTATTTTTCTGCTACCATTAAATGCTCAATTCTTATTCCCAGACAGGAAGCATTTAATTAAACACTCTATCACACAAATCTTGAATTGAAAGAAATAAGATGTGCTAAGCTCTAAAGACCAACCATACATTTCATAAAAGTACATGTCTCCAGTCGATCTCTTTCTTAAGATTGAGCAAAGGGAAACATCCATTTGAGATTTTGATCCTTATTCAGAATTTTATATCTTTTTTTTTTTACTTTTCTCCCTTCTAAGCAGGAGGAAAATATGTATGCCCTTGTGTAACCTTCAATTTTCCTCTCCATATAATTTTCACAAAAGAGTTGACCAAAATGGAATTTAACGGTCAAGGTAGGGATGTGCATCAATTTATGTAACACTGTAATATTTTCCATAATATTCCCTACACAGCCTAAATATTATTCATTTTTTTGACCTCTGATACATTTTAAGCGCATGTCTTCATTGAGCTGTCTACAGTGCTGCCTAGATCTTTGTCCTGAGAGGCTACGTCCAATTCAGAGTCCCTCCATACATGAAGGATACAGCAATTCGCTGACTGCAGTGCGTACTCCTCTTAGGGAGAATGAATTCCACCAGCCACCGCTGAACTTATTTTCTCTGGATGCCTCAGGTTCTTTTGGTGTTCCTCACAATTTTCCTAAGTCTTCAATAATCCCTATAAACTTTCATCACTGGCGAGTATTTCCTCCTCAGTGAGCTGCTCCCTCCTCTAGGTTTTTAGCAGCACCAGTTGCGGCGCATATTCTGGAGAAAAGCAATTGTTCGCTTTCTTCCAGACTTTTCTTTCTTTTGTCATTTTCAGTAAGCTTCTGCCAGATAACATGAGAAAACTGAGAGATTTCCTTTGCATATTTATGTAATTACTCCAAAAAGATTTTTCAAATCCTCTGCAAAGTCCGAGAGATCCATGCTGAAACTTCATAGTCTAGGCTACATATTAATAGGGATTTCATTATATATTCTACAAAAATGGCATATATTTTAGTTCTAATCTTCTTATCCCTCATTTTTTATCCGTAAATCTCTTTGCATTGGGAATTCTACACTGCTTCGGTGCTTGGAGAACACCCTAGCATTCTGAAGATAGTACTGGAATGCAAAACCAAGTTTTACATATTTTGTGGCTTCTTATGCTGATGAAAAACTAATCAAAGAAAGAACATCTGTAGATAAACCTTTTTTTTATTACATACCCTAAAATTACATTTTCTGAGGTTCACTTTCTAATGACCACATATGGACCTAGGCTTTGTAATTTTCCTTACTAGTAAAGGCCCAGGAAACATTGACTTGACAACACAAAAAAATAATGTGCAAATCTTTGAGTAATTTGCAAATCTTAGTGAGCAATTTCCACTGACATCAACAGAATTCAGGTGTTTAGCTGTAAGATATCCTTTTGAAAAACATAACAAACTGCAGCACCCCATCACAGTTGAAGTTAATACAAATTGCATATGCTCGATACGTTACCAAATCAGACAATGACTTCAACCAGAAGCACGGATGCCTTCCACAACGGTTTCTGATGTTCCGTATGTAAAATTAACTAGCAACAAGAAATCTCTGGCAAACTTTATAAGGCTTCTGAGATTATTGTTTCATTTTCAGTCTATGAAATGGCAGCTTGTCTGAGGTGTGTTTTGCTGTGCGAGTTTGGACTTCATGTAGTAACTTCTTTACAGAGTAAGAACAGGAATTAAACTGACACTGGAAATGGTTTAAGAGACATTTCTTTTTATTTCATTTTGATGACTGTATTAATTACAGTCACTTTCAGTTCAGAAAGTGTTTCCTATGTTGTTTTGCGAGCTCTTCATGTGTTACCTGAGGCAACTTTGCAGCAAAATCAGACTGTCTGGTAGTCACAAGTCATATCCTATGTCTGCATTTCTTCTACGGCTGTCGGTTGTTGATTTGGACGCTCAAGTTCCAGTGAAATCTATGAACATGAGGCATAGAGCAGCACTCACAGAATACTCATGAATAAAAAAAAAAAAAAAAGGGTAAAAAAATATCCTAAGTAAAATTTGTCACGGCTAATACCAATGCAATCTACCTGTACGGGTACTTCACGTGACTAGTTTAGGAAAATGATTTTACGATTATTGGTCTGTCACCCCAAGGGGTCTGAAGTAATGGCCTCTTTTTTGGTCATCTCACGGTTTCCTGGCTACTGCTCTTGGTTTTTATCTGTAGCGACCCCAGGGCCCAAGGAAACTTAAGGAAGAGAAATACATTGATAATTGAAAACCTGCTTTATATATTCAAATTGAAGCATAAACAGCATAGTTATATGATCAGCACAGTACTGTTCTCACAGATGGAGATTTGTTTAGGCTGCCAAGAGGCAATGTTAGTGCGTGAAAGCTTTTCTATTAGATTAGAATATCAATTCTAGACTGTCAAAATGGCTGTATATTCCTATTTCTAAATTAATGTATTGCCACTTGAAATAGGATTCATTCATTGATCCTGTGCTGTCCAGTTCTGCGATGAATTAAACTAGAGAGGGGGATGGAGAAGCTGAGGAAAGCCGAATACAAATAGCTCTGGCTTTTCCAGCTAGAAGGATGGGCAAGAGCACTGGGGAAGGGACATGGCTCCTTTATAACAAAGGGACCTCAACCTTCCTGCTGTCGAAGAAAGATCCCCTTGGACCGTCATTCTGCAAATCCACCCCAAATAAACAGCTTCACAAGGGTGAGAAAGGTTTCTGTTGTATAGTGGCATCACCATTGTAGCTTGTTTCAAGCTACTTTAAAGCTATTCCATCGACGTGAGACTGCACATCCTCTCAAGTTTTGAGACATAGCAAGGGTAGTCAGTTCACAGTAACTCAAGTGAATTTTTACGTTCACGTGAATCTATCATATCTACATAGATTATAATGCGTAAAATCACATTAGGAACCTGAAGCTTGATAACTAGAATTCACTGTTACATTCCTGATGAAAGCTAAAATTCGGGCAGTTTATATTGCAGGCCAAACTACTAATTTTCTGGAGTTTTTGTAACTGATAATGGAAGTCCCCAGCAAGCAAGGAGTCTCACCTCTATGTTAAATCAGTAAAGTACCTGTTGCATATGCTTTAATGACCTATTTATTGGCATTTATCAATCTCTCTGTATAAATTCAAATGACAGTAAACACTGATTTGATTTTGAACATGTGTTTGTTAGATTTTTCATCTTAAATATCACAAGCAGCGGTTCCTACATGCTTTGTATTAGGCTTTTGAGATATAATCCATTGTCCTTGTGTAAATATTTTTTTCTGTTGTTTTTAACTGTCAATTTTTTCTGTGATTTTTAACCATCAAAAACTGTTTGAACTATAATACACAGAAAATGACTAACAAGGAGACTTTCTTAAATAATCTTAGTAAAATTCATCGTGAAAGTAAAAAATAAATAAATCAATATACAGCTGTGAATAACTGACATGAAAGCTTAGCTAATCTCCAGATTCGAAAAGAACTCATTAACGTTTGGATAGCTCTACTGATGGCGAGGAGCTTATTATAGCTAGATAATGGCCATAACCTAGATATTATCTGAAATAGCTAAACCACACTTTATGTCTTTAGGAAGGATACTTAAGCTGTACGAATGAGCGCAATGTTGTCTGTTCAAATGGGCATGTGTTTGGCAGGAGGCGATGCAGGAGGACGTACTGATCTCTGTCGGGTTAGAATACCTAGCTGAGAATGTCAAAATGGCTTTCTCTACGGAATGTATATGCCTGTTCTTGATTTCATGAATTGGTATGCTGTGTGATTCACTCATTACTTTCATGCTGTCCAACACTATAAAAAACCGCTAACCTAGAAAGACTGAAATTAGAAGGGTTTTTCTTTTGAGTTTAGTGTGGATTGAGTCTTTGGGAAGGAAACCTAATTGCAACTCTGACTTCTTGCCTGCAAAGACACATACAAGGCCCTCTTCCTGCCAGTTAGATGAATATCCTTATGCTTATATTGCCACACTATATTTTAATGTACTTTACCATATTTTACCCTCAAAAAAGTATTCACAAAACAGTTCTCTCAAACGTACAAGCATATTATTGCTCTTTGCTGGACCCAGAGATGAACTGAGTATCAATTTATACTACCTATTAATCAGTATACAATGATATACAAGAGGCTATATTACTTCATAGACTTTCTTCAAAGGTTTTCTCTGGCTATTAGTATAAAAACTGCAATCCTGAAGGAAGGACTCTATTGCAAGGACAAGAATCTGTGCACTCCAAAGCTACCCTGATCCTTACTCCATGGCTTTTGTTTGTATTCAAAAATAAAAATGAAAATAATAAACCCCACTGTTTAACAGACAGAAAGCTATATTGAGAACGTTTCTGCAAGAAGGAAGATAGGAAGTCTAAGAAATAAAACAGGTACAGGGGACTTCAAAGGGAAAATCAAAGGAGAAGAAAAAGACAATAAGAAAGGAGATACGGATAGTTGAAGGAGAAGGCAAATTATTCATCTGAGATATGCATTAAAAAATTAACTGCAGATTTTAACGCAATGAAATATGGGAAGTTCCAAGCAAGACTATGTCCAAGCAAGATGATGTCTGTTTAATTAGAAATATATTTTCTACAAGCTGGCAGTGCCAATGCAGACTTGGAATTTGCTCGCATTCTCTCCATTATCTTTGATTTGAGAAAAGAAAAAGGAATAAGAAATTTAAAACACCACAAATAAAATGAGGAATGTAAAAAGACCTAAACTGATCGGTATACTACATGTAATTCAGGAAAATTTTTTTTTGGTCAGATACAGGGCACATGTAGCGTTATGCACTGAATAAAGATTTAAGTTAAACACTAGACATTGCTCTTCCATTATTAAAAGTAGCACAATGTTCTATGACAATGATGCAAATGCCAGAAAATCCTTTGCGATGTTGCTGTGTTTAGACGGTGAAGTAAAAAAAAAAAACAGTGCAGTACTGATTTATGTACACAAACATACATAAATATGTGAAAAGAGGATTCTAAACTATCATTGTCGTATGCTTGTGTGTGTGTAAGGGGAGGAAAAGGCATAAACAAAAGGCTAACAGCTGGTTTCAAGAAGAAATGCTGCATTTGTGCGTGAACTCTGATTTAAAGACAACGGCATCAAATAAATACCTGGGCGTATTTACAAGTTTGCATTTAGGCAGAAGCCAGGGTCTAGTCAAAATATAAGAACTGATTTACTTACTAACTCTGCTCTTCTAGGTACAATTAGATATTAAACAGGTCATTCTAACATTTCTTAAAACAACCTAACTAGCCGCAGGTCAGAAGACATTCACACAGATTAAGTCATTCCACAATACCTTCGCCCTGTTGAAGAGCTCAGACAGAGTGAATAGAAACCTCCTTAAATTTCACGAAGAATTAAAAGTGCTCCCTTTATGTCTCCTCCCTCACTTCTTTCCCGTCAGAAGGCAATTCTCTACACGAATATCAAAATGATTAATACTAAAAAGCTTTAATATAATAATTTTGATGTGGCCACAGTTGTACGAATCGCAATGAAACGCAGAGAACTAAAACCACTCATGCTTATGTAATTTATTCTTCTTGTTTACTCAATGCATTGGACAATGGTGTCACGGCATGCTAAACAAATGCAATACATTTGCACTTATTTTATTCCAGACTGTCTGCTGTCGTGTTCTGAAGAACACTCAAAGACCGAGCTGGAGAGCGGTAGTTAAAAACGGCAACTGGCTGTCAGTGGTGTAGTTTGTCATTGTTCCACAGACAAAAGGCAGACTGTCACAATAAACAGCATTTATTCATTTCAGATTTGTGGCTTAGGGCTGAGGAAGGGGAGGTGTCATTCGTAGTAATTGTAAAACACATAAATAATAATAGTAGTCTGCAAATCATATATCAAAGAAAACAGTGGGAGTTGGCAGTGATGGAGGCAAGAAAATGGATGCTTCCAGCACAACCTAATTTACGGCTCTTTTAGAAAAATATATTTTTTCTTTCATAACAGCAAAATGGAATGTTTTGTATTAACTGCTTATGTGGTGGGTAAGGAAGACAGAACATCTAAATCATGACTTTAATGACTTATTTTAAACAAACCGCCGAGTAGCTTTCTAAACATGACTACTCTGTACTCAACCGCTGTCAATTTTAATAACTTAATTTTACTAATTAAAAAACATTTAATACTGACATTGACATCAGCTCCTCCAGCCTTTTTGCTTAAAAACTGCAGCTTTTTAAAGAAATTATACTGCTCTGTGAAAATACTCTGGATTGGTATTAGAGGTAGAAGAGGTTTCCTTTACACTAACAGAATGCGTAAGTCTGCTTTTGCAGAACGGCTCTCAAATGTCTAATCATGTATTTTAGGTAATAATTTCATGGCCAGAAGTTATAAAGAGGACAGATTAATCTCGTCAAGGTTGGTATTAATTTTTTTTTTTTTAATTTGAGTGCAATTTTTGAGGCAACCATTATCTTCCTTTTGTCTCGTAAGCCCCTGTTCTGATTTACAAGGCCAAAGTCCTAGCTCGGTGACTCATATTAACTGGATTATGACATCCCGTTGGCCAGTCCTTGGACGGTCTGCAGAAATCTGGGAAGAGAAGCGAGAAGAAAAGACACTGGTGTTCCGAAAGGAGACTTCTAATTTCCTACTGCTTGGTCAAAGTCCCGCTTCATCTCATAACCACTCCAGAACACCGATAATATTTATTAGAGAGCAACCTCTTCTGACATACCCAGAAAAGACAGATGGATCTGAGTTTTTCTCTGGCGAACCACACAATGTTCACCAGATGGAAACAATGCTCCCTATATAGTATCTCAGGCATTTTTGCCTACAAATCCTTCCCTCCCAGCATGTCTCAATTCCTATCAGGAACAAGGGCATTAAAGGGCTGAGGAAAGGACAGGTACGTCTGAGAAACTGAACTCATGTATCAGCACGGATCTCTTCTGTGAAAAATCTTTTATAATTTGCTGGAGAGAGAATAGAGTGAAAAAGATGCTCAGTATTGAAAGAGTGGGGTGTGATATCAGTATTTCATCCAGGCAATGTTATCGCAGCTGTTACTGCTTTGGGTATAATGGAGAAGCTCAGGAGCTGCCAGGAGGCAACGTGCCTGGCAGCTCAAGGGAAGCGCCCTGAAGGAGGGATGCACATGACCAGATCTAAGATAAGCTTTGGTGATGCTCCCCTTAATAAGACAGGATTTTTCTTAATTGATTTCAAAAATTGAAAAACGTCCCCGTTTGGGCAGTCACGATGTGAATATATGTGAAAATGGGACCACACATGTAAAGCTTGATGTGTTTAATATCTATAGCCAGCAGAAATAAAAAAAAAAGCGTGCTGAAAAACAACTGTTTAAAAACTAATTCCTAACCATCATTTTAGGAATGACTATAGAAAAAAAAAATTATATCTTCCAAGATTAAAATACAAAAAAAAAAAACCAGAAATGGTAAAATTTGGGGTTAATTTTAAATAAAGAAGTACAAAAGGATGAGTTTAGTCCTTCTACAAGGGACATTTTCTGTGCAAACTCAACTGCACTGCTGTAACCTCCAGTTCCATCACCACCCATAGCTAAGCGCGACAATTTCATCTAATCTTAGTGCTAACAGCAACAAACAGCAACTTGAAAATTTCAAGCTAGAATTTATTCAGAATTAGTTAGTTTATATTAGAGCAGTAAGAAATCTAAGCAAAACACTTCTTATCGATATTGACTTACTATTGACTTCGTAGAGGCTCTCTTGAACTTTTTCCAACCTCTTTCTACCCGTCTTTATAGATTTAAATACATACATATGTAGGCTCACAGTACTGCTCTTCTGGGTTTGAAACACTGTCCAAATTCAGCTTAAAGTGAGAAAGCCAAATATTCATAGTATGCCACTCCCTCATGCAGAATACTAAGATGCTTAGTTTCCTTTCACTGTAAAATCTGCCTCCCTTGTTGTGTTAACAAAAGCCTGGAACGCTCTACTTGAAAAGAATGAATTTGGGGGTGCGTTTTCTTGGTTAGCTTTTGCCTTTTCAGGAATCTGCTAAAAATTCAAAAGTTCACTGTGGTCTTCATAGAGTCAGTCCCTTTTGAATGAAAGCTTGTACGATATATCTGAATAGATGTGATTTTATCCTGGGCTCAGTCAGGCACATGGCCTTCGTAGCATCCTGAACGTAGTTATTCGGAGTGACAGACACATGCAGTCATTAAAGAGCGACGATAACCTTCATTCTAAGTACATTAGCACGCCCGCTCTCTCAAAAGAAGGCACATTCCCCACAATAGGAACGGCCAAGTACGAATGTAAATGGATCAACGGTGTCGCTCTGGTGTAAACTGCGATCATGGCCAGTGTCAGGCAGTGGACAACCACCCCCGTATTGACACAATCACTCCGCAGTTAATGCACGTCACTCCTTATTTGGAGGGAAATTTTGGCAACCAGAACTTGCATGGTCTCCTGGAAACTTCCCTGGGCTGAATCCCTCGCCTCCAGCTTTCCGGCGGGAGTTGTGACAGTCGCGCTGCTCCCAGCAAACTGCCACGGGGGTTTGTTCTGCTCGGGTGCTGTCTGACTGTCACAGCCTGTCATCCGGGAAGAAAGCACCACGTCTAACCCCGCCACAACAAGGTTTAGTCGCCCCGATTACTCCTCTTGGCTGTCCAAGCCACCTTGGGGTGGCCAGCACACAGTTACGGATCTAAAAAAAAATCCTTGCTTTGTAAACGAAAAGGATAAAATCTGGTTTGATCCGATCCATCATCTAATACATAGTTGAAAGGAATTAGAAAGGTTAGATAAGTAATACTAACGCAATGCCTGAGATCATCTGTTAATTGCCATATCTTTTGCATCATTAAGAATATTAAATTATGTATTTTTCTTCAAGTTTACTTTTTTTATGGATTCCAGGTATCACTAGGTATTCAAATTCTGAATTTCTTGTTCTTTCTTTCTAGCAATCATTGCTATAGCATGGACACGTATGCAAAAGAGTCACATTTGGGGTCCATCTCTTTATATGAAAATAAGGTGACAAAGGTAAATATTGTATCACATGCTGTAGCTGGCCAAACGTTAATGCTGGGTCATGGGGTGAGGGGAGAAATGCTTAGAGTAAGTCTTGTACAAAGGAAAGGTTAAAATTAAGCCTTCCTCTTGCAAATCAGCATCAATTAATTAAAACTTCTGATGTGCCTGATCTATATAATAAAACCATACGAACGTATGAACTTTGCTTGTTCCATATGGAAAACTGCATCCTCGTGCTAGTTTTAAGAATGCACTTTTTGGGAGTGCAGTTCATAATATTCTACTTGAAGTCTGAAGGGCACATGGGTCGATTCTTCCAGCCCTTTTGCTTACAGCTAGTTGCACATCCTTCTCCAGAAGCGCCGATAACACAGGACAAAAAAAAAAATATATCACATTTTGCACATTAAGAACACTGTTTCCTTGAGCTGGTCTTATTAAATCCAAGGTCTATTCACTGAGACAAAAAAAATTGATTTCAATATGAAAACATATCAACCCACTGTGAGTGTAGCTTTAGCACGGTAATCTAGCATTATTAAGTTTTAATTACTCCAGCAGGCTAATCTTAAACCTGATAAAAGCTGTTAGCGTGAAACTTTACAATAAGAGATTTTCTTGCGCTTGTGAAAATCGTTATCACTGGTGCTATTTCAATTGATCTGTATTTCTAAATATCATATCTGTTTTGCACAGCCCGGGCAGGAAACAAGTATATCCTGATAGAGCAAATAGCCTGGCGGATCAATAACGCAGCACAAGGATTTATCCCCCTTATACCACTGTTCTAGTCCAGTTCTGACAACATCTAAGCAAAGAGGCATCCTGCAGAACCAGCGCTTGATGTGACACTAACTGGCCTCCCCTATAGGGCTCAGAACTTAATACGCTTCCATCAGGTACCTCAAAAGGTTCCTGCAAAATAGGGATGAAACTTTCAAAAAAGACGAACATAGAAAAAGCCACAGCTACAATTGCCAATACTGCTTTGCATTGTGATTAAAACGAACTATTTCATTTTCTTTTCTAACCAGTGATTTCAAGTGAAATAAAGCACAATCTTGGGCCAGAGCCTTTAAAAACTTGCAAAAAGCATGTGAATGTGTGAATGGGTGGAAAGTGCATTACGTAAGAGTTTTAATTTTTCATGAAAACTTTATCTAAGAGGATGGTAGATTATTTTTACATTTTCAGATATAAACACACTTATCTGTGCTGCTTCTGACCAGCTAAGGGAAAAAAAAAATAAAAATAATGTCAAGTTGCCAGTGAAGTTTCAGTGCTCTCTAGATTCTCTTCTGGAATGACCAAACGTAAAAGAATCTTCTTCTTTGTAAAAAGAGTTTATAGCGCTTACACTGGCTTGTACCACTCGTCCATGCTGAATTCTAACTTACATTCTTACTCCCCCAACAAACAGAAGCTGTACTGCCTGATACTGTGACTTAGATTAACATAATAGGACAGTTACATATTTTTGCTTATTACAAAAATTAATTTATGCTTTCTGCCATCTACCGAGCGCCTGTGAAGCATAATCTAGAAATAATCAATTCTAGCTGCCTAACCAGCTGTATACAGATATGTGTGGGTTGTGGCAGCTAACTCCTCACCGGGACACAGTGCATGCCAGGATTATTTACGGTGGGCTGGAAGGCCAGTTCATCAGCCAGAGGTTTACACTACACATGTTCTCCTTCTTACCTCCTGTCCGCATAATTTGACTTGATGCTCTCTTCCCCCAGTTTGTATATCAATTCTGGATCATAGAATCACAGAATGATTTAGGTTAGTTATTTCCAACCCCCCTGCCCTGGGCAGGGACACCTCCCCCCAGACCAGGTTGCTCCAAGCCCCGTCCAGCCTGGCCTTGAACCCCTCCAGGGATAGGGCAGCCACAGCTTCTCTGGGCAACCTGGGCCAGGGGCTCACCACCCTCACAGGGAAGAATTTCTTCCTAATATCTAATCTAAACCTCCCCTCTTTCAGTTTGAAGCCATAACCTCTCATCCTATCACTACATGCCCTTGTAAAAAGTCCCTCCCCATCTTTTCTGTAGGCCCTCCCTTCAGACATCGAAAGGCTGCTGTAAGGTCTCCCTGGAGCCTTCTCTTGTCCAGGCTGAACAACCCCAGCTCTCTCAGCCTGTCCTCACAGCAGAGGGGCTCCAGCCCTCTGATCATCTTTCTCAGCCCTCCTGGATGACGATCAATATGACACTGTACTGTCACCCTGAAAGTAAGTTCATAAAATTTGAACACTGGACCACCTATTTGAGAAATCTGGTCTCGAGTTATCCAGTCACATTGAATAGTTTCAACTATTTTCATAAATTGCAGGGGATTAATATTTTTGGTCCTGGTTCACCAGAAGGTGTGGTGTTGACAATCAGAAAAATAATAATCCTGAACTTGTGCATTCACTTTTTCTTTTTTAAATAACCCTACACAATATTCTAGGCAAGGATATTGATATGAATCTTTGGATATGAATCATAATAGCAGCTTTTCACATCAGGTATTTGATTCCATCTCTGAACTCTGAAGCTTCTGCGGTGTGAGTGGCAGCAGGAAATGGCTTTCAAACTCTTCCTAACAGATGGAATAAAATCTGCCAGGTTATTAAATTACCACACAACTATTTTTAGTTTCCGTTTCTAAATCCTTTTTCTTCTTTTGTCATATAATATGTCATCGCTAATCAAATCTCTAAAGCATTCCTATTTTGAAAAACAGAAGCTTCAACTGCCAGTTTATTATCCTTTGCCCTGAACATTTTTTGTTGCTGTTTTATTTTTTCTGCCAAAGTTACGGAGTATTTATGCAGATTTGTGTACTGCAAAAATGGAGACAGTAAGTCAAAACATGAGTTTAGAGGAGTTATAGGCGTTAAAAATGTTTTAGTGAAGAATAATTGCTGTGAACCCTTATCTAGACTGCAGTCTCAGATTAAAGACAACTGTTTGCTGCGAGCTAAGAAATAGAGATGCCCTCCTAATCACTAGGAAACCAAAAGCAAATACCTCAACTGTCTGTGGTAAACCATATCAGAAGCGCAATATATTTTATTTTTGATGAATTGTGTTTAGAAAGAAGAGGAAGCTACTCAACCGTTGGGAAAATTAAATCAATTGTTTCTTCCTCCTGTGAACTCTCTCATAGTGACAGATTTTCTTAGTGTACAAAGAATCCTTTGAAGGCAAATTTGCTTGTAATTCAAGTGTTATGGCAAAAAAAATTGCTTCTTTGTTCACGTCCCAACCTAAACACTAACGCTCTTCTTACGTGAGGTCTATTATTACTACTACACTACAGTACAGAAGTGACGATACATAAAAATAAGTATTAAACACTGTTTGCGAGTTTTACCATAGTAAATATTGCAACATTGAAAGGATGTATATTAATTGTAATGTAATTAAGTCAAGTGGCAAATTCCAGTTTTACTTAAGGACACAAGCTTCGATCAAGTAAGGAGACAAACAGCAACTTGCAAATTGATCCCGTATCTGATTTTCAGCAGAGCGTCAGACAACAGTCAGCCTTGGATTGAACACAAAAGTGCAACGGAAAAAAACCATGGAACACAGGGAGAGATTTAGATTGGAGTGATACTGTACAGCAGACCTGTGACTTCTGCAAGCCGTATTGATTTACATCACTGCCACAAATGCAACGTAAGGTAATGAGAAAACCCCTTACATTTTAGTCCGGTTCTGTTGAATCTCACAACTGAGAAGCAATAGGGTGGGTTTTGAGACCACTAACCTGACTGATGTTGCTCAGCTACAGGCAAATAAAAGTATCAATGGACGAGGCTTCCAATTTTTCCTTAAGAAGGAAACTGCACATGCGTCTCCATTAAGGCATAGAGCCTGCTGAACCTTTTCCAGTCAGACACGTCAACTGGGAAATAACTTTGCAAAATAGACAATGCAGTATGGTTTCCTACTAGTTCCACACATCATGCATTGTAAGACTTAACTACATGGGTTTTGCTACCTATGTCATATAACCAATGAAAATGCAGAAAAATATCAGCACTCATCACTTTTTTCACCATTTCCAACTATTTACAGTACCTTTGATTTTATGCTTTGTAGCAGAGAAATATTTTGTCTTCTTCCTATCGACTTCTCCTTTGATGATCAGGGGGAAAAAAAATAATGGAAAATATATTTTTTTAAAAACACAATTAGTCTGAGACATGAATTTGAAGCGTTTTTATAAGTAAGGCCTCTTCTGAAAAGTTGTCAATAAGGAAGAATGGGAAGAAGAGAAACGGTGCTTTCAAACGGCGAAGGTAATAGCACAGCCTCCACTCAATGCAAGGCTCCTAGGTAAGAGGAGTTTCACAAAGCTCTTACTTTTAAGAGTTGTACACTAGTTCTGTCCAAAGAAAAGAAAGAACTTAGGGAATATGTGTTTCTCAGAGCTGTATGTCTTTTGTTTATTTTAGGAAAAATGGTATCAAAATAGCATCCTTCACATCTCCCAGAAGCAATTGCCTTTAAAGTTTAATTGCCATCTAAATCTAAATACAATATTAAATCGAAAAATCTCTCTTTTCTGTGATAACCTTGTCAACGGAATAGTTTATTGGGGGAGTAATTAGGTATAGAAAAATTTCAGTTTGCATTTTTTTTCATCTAAAATGTAATATTTTACAGTTATTGCAATATGATATTGCATTGTTTAAATTACAGCACAGTAATTCATTCCTGCAGCATTCAGTGGCACTAGGCCTTTGGCCTCTTGCCTAACAATACACTAGGCAAGAATTATTACATTGTAATTCACATCCTGTCATGCCTTATTGCTTAATTAAAGCATAACCCTTCATGACATGACAAGCAATTTGACTGTTACCATAATAGATTGTTATCCCACCTAACATATTTGAGTTTTACAACCTATTAGTTTTTGTACATGCACTGAAAGTTATCCAGACAAATACGCAGATGTTTCTTTATCTGTAAAGTGTGAAGAATTGGTTTAGGAAGAGTAGCTAAGAACACAAGGTTAGAGCTGTTCCTTAAGTAAACTTGGGCTTTTTTTTTTCCCTTCAGTAATTAATTCCTGCAAAAATTAGCAGAAATACTAAGATTCAAATATCAGATTAGCTGGCTGCCTGTATTATGTTGTACTGTACTGCTTAGCTCCCTAAATGATAAAGTTATACTACTTTTGTGAATCCTAAAGTGGAACTAAACCAACAATGAGGCTCAGGTTATAGTGTCTTTAACATTCCAAGGAAGTTGCCAATTTAATTTTGTTGCAGTACAGCAGTTAACTACTCTGCATTCAACATTAATTAATTCTTAAAACATCTTTTTCAGGAATAACTCCTCGAATCACTTTCTTATTAAGATCCCTCCCTCTCTGACGTTTCTCATACTGAAACCTGATAATACAGAAAAGGCAATCAGTTGTTATTAAAATACATCTGACTGTTGCTAAAAATTGACTAGGTGAAATTCTACTTCTGTAAAAGTCAATGGCAAAACTTATTGACTGAAGTGAAAAACTCATCCATGAGGTGAAATGGAAAATGTGTCAACAGCTATGAAAACACATTTTAGTATTCCAGCTTTCCAATTATTTTAATTAATATTAGATATTTTATTAATGCCTTCACATGGCCTGAAAGTGCACCATACAACGCAGCTATTTGACTCTTAACAGTCCTTTACATTTGACAATTACCAATTCAAAATTAAAATATGCAAACGGGGAACTCCAAAGTTTTGTGTGAGCAAAAGCCTGGATTTCTTGAGAAGACACACAGGCAATGCATACAAAACAATTTTAACACGGAAATTATATATACCAGACGCAATAGATGTACTACCATTTTCATCAAGGTGCAATTTAATGAGGTTCCACTGAACTCTGTACGTCTGCAAGGTGACTGGGGTGTCCCTGGAACTCTCCCTCTGCTACAACTATAAAAGGTCTACGATGTGACTGGGATATAACCGAAACAGCTGCAGTCTTTGATCATATGCTGGCAGTTTATGTACAGATGCAGAATGTGTAATAAAGGCACACTTTATTAACTTGACTGATGTTCTGTTATTTTACTGGTTCCAAAAGCCAAAGGAGACCGGGCTCCACCATGTTACCCTGAGAATAATTTATTGGTGCAGCTATTCCAAGCGAAATACCTATCATTAATGTCTAATTGATTATCATAAGCAAGAAGCATACAACGTCCTCAGTTGATCTAACATTTGCTATGATCTTTAAAGCTGCTGCTCTAGCTAGAACTATTCTTTCGAATTAGCACAAACCATATTTTAACTACAGTTTAAAACAGCTGCCAACACTCTGAATGTATGCATATGTTTCCTGTTAATAGATATTTCCACATATATACAGTCTAGCGAAACATTACGGTGAGCTTTTACCATTTCCTAAGTATAAAAATACACAAATTCTGAAGGTGTGATAATAACGTTAGACCTTGACAGTCTACTGGCTGTATTATGTTGTACAGAAGCACCTTTGTTCTCCTTAAACAAGTTAAAACATTTTGGTTCTACCAACATGTTCAGGTTTTAAACAATTCAGCTTTCTTAAAGCAGCCAAATCAGAACGCGTATTCTTTCCGTGTGCCCAGCAATAAAGAGAAAAATGTATTTAATACCTAGATGTTATGTCTCTATACGTGCAATATGGAAATCACAGTAACATTACAAATTATAGGCAAACATAAAAGTTTGCAATGGGTTCCTTTGGACAAAGAGTTATATCACAAAGAACAGGAAATTACACTCTCATAAAAGACCTACTAATAGCTTCGCACTAATCCTAAAAGCATGAAGTTATTCTAGATATGAAGGGCATTTAGAATAGCCACCATTCTTATGCTTTATTCCCATTTTTTTCCCCTAGCCTCCACTTGTATCTCTGTACCCTGATCTCTAAATTTGTGTTTTGCTTCATTTTGTCCTCATATTTTTAATGGAAGAACTATAAAGGCCTGGACTCTAAGTCATTCTGCTCCCGTACTCCCAGTTTGCTTTCTTCTGTAGTCTCGCACAGGAAATACACACTTTCATAGCCTCGTTGGACACAAAGGGGATGTTGCAAAGTCAGTGTACTGCTTTGATGGGATCTCTCTCTGTCCAGCACCTGCCTTATGCAATCCTGGTCTCAGTTTTCCTTTCAATCCCTTTCTCCAGAGACTTTGTGCTGCAGTTGAGGAGGAAAACACCTGAGAAGTTAAACAGTCCCTCGTCACCACACAAATATACGTTTATAGATCTGTTCACTTTTCATCTAGATACAACCAGCTAAATCTGTTCCTCTTCCAGATTTAAGGATAGGCCAACAAGCATTTATACATCTTCTCCAACATGGATATTCCTCAAGGAAGTGCAATTGCTCTAGCCCTCAAGCTTAGCACCACCAATTAAACCACTGGCTCATTTTTAGCATCCTAAAATATCATCTCTGAAACACTTTCAATTCCCCCCCACCTTGAATGCTTCCCATTTCTAGAAAAGAGATTAGATACCAGTAAATATAAAATATAAACACTGAAATTTATCAGATTTCTTTCATTAAAGTCTGACACCTATTTCAAGAGCTCCACTTTCACTCAAATTTGTCATAAGTCACCAGAAGTCAAAGTTATAAATAAGGAATAAGTAAGTTCATTTTAAAGTGTTCTAAGTTATCCAGACAGTCAAACAAAAACGTGGTCAGACAAAAACTAATTTCCGAGACTGAATAAGTTATTATTATACCCTGGATTACTGTTTAAAACAGATAAATCTTTATGTAGGCATATGTTTGACCTCACTTCCAGGTTTTTCCCCTTAACTGCTTTTAGTACTTCCTATATACCATTTGCAGAGTAATTCCTCTGCCAAATATCTCTCAAGCACCTTTTGTTGGTTCCTCTCCATCCACCATGTTCTTATCAGGTTTTTTTTTTTGTTTCAATGGACTTCAGCTCAGATGAGAATAAATACTGGGCTTCATTCAATGACTTCAGTGACTTCACCTTAACTGACTCCAGAATAATACAGATTTAAATTAAATACAAAGTAAAGTTCATTATTGAAGTACTAAATTGAACCCTAGAAATAAATAATTGCTTAATAAATACTATAAAATCTGTGCTGCCAACTGTGGGTCAAAATTAAGAGAACATTTAGAGATACAACACCACTCACACAGTGAAATATCTTAATACCAAACCACTTCTGTTCAGAAAGTGTGTATTTCTGTGCAACACTATTTGTGATCCAAAGCATTGCCCACTGACCTGTACGGCATTCTTGGTTTTGAATAGTGAATACTGTCCCATTATTCAACTGTACATCACTGAATTAAAAAGGCTAATTTTCATAGTAAAACAAATGCTACATCTAAGACCTGAAAAGAAGAGTTGACACCCATGGTAATAAGTGTGCAATAGTTCTGCAAGATTTTCCCCCTCAGGAAAATATAAATGACAGCAAAATAACTTTTCTTGTGCTGGTCTGTTCTCCTACCTTTTCTGATGACTTGGCTGCAGAAAAATGTATAAATGGAAAGCTCAATTAGCGTAATTTATGTATCCTTGGACGTCAATCATTACTGTGGAGAGGTGGGACTTTCAGGATCTCGGTGCATTAATTAAGAGCTCATCTCAGAAGAGCAGTCATTACACCTAAGGACCAAAAATAAGTTTTAATTAGAGTCTAGAAGACAGTATGTCATCTACTTATAAAATTAGTTCTTAAGTTAAGAAATGAACAGCTATGGGACATTATTAGTAACAACGCAAAGGGCACAAATCTCTTGCTTGTACTTAATTTCAGAATAAAAAAAAAAGTATTTTCGTGTATATAAGTCTGCCTGGAAAAACTGGACAAGTTCTGTAATACTGTGTGGACGCCACTCAAATTTCCACCAGGTTGCATGGATGCCAACGTGATTATTAGACTCTTGTCAAATTATTGATGCTGAGTTGCTGTTGAGGGAAGGCTTTTACTGAAGTTAGTTGCGTTTCTCACCCATAGCCAGGTGGTTTTTTCGCCCAGTCTATCTTCTGACCACTTATACAACAGGCAAACCAACACAAGCTCAACGAAAGGGGGCAAATGGGCTTGTACAACACACCAGTTTCATTCACTGGGTGATAAAATATGTAGGCAGTTGTTGGCTGGCCTTAGACATCTCAAGGCTCTGGAGAGGTTAAAAACTACCTGGGTTAACTGGTGTCAGCTGCCCAAGAGCGCTTTGCTAGTGGCATGACTTATCTGAGGACAATCAAATATTCCGCCTGGGACTCACCAGGGAAATAATGTATAAATAATTGATTATAGCATTTACAAATTAAAGGAAGGAAAACAAATTTAAAAAGCTAGTCTGGAAAATAAACACGTCAGCTAATAACTCAGGCGTGAAAAGGGGTAAAATTTAGAGAAGAGCTAAGTTTACATTCTAGTGAAGAAGAAACGACTTGTTTGTCAATAGTTGAAATACGAAATATAATGAACTAATAAAAAACCAAAACCAACAGACTGCTTTAGGAAGGATTAGAAAAGAAAAGAGATATTCAACTTCTAATATGGAAATAGATAGGAAAAAATACTCATAAAAATGGGATTTCAGTGTTCCAAATATTGTAGTTTATCAAAGGACTGAAGCTAATGTAAGCATTACATGATATAATTAATAATAATTATAAAGGTTATTGCACCGAAAAAGAGCAGAATGGGAAGGCATGTCAAAAGGAGGAAGAGATTTACTATGCATCCTAGAACAGCAGAACAAGTGTTATGACCTTCTTCATTGCGATTATATTTCATGGTCTTTTACTAAGGTATTTGTAAATACCTTTAAAAGACAGATATTTTTCTCAAACATTTGTTTGAGAAACACATGCTATAAATTTCCTACCTAATCAGTATACCCAAGGGGTAATGAAAAACAGCAGCAAATACAACAACAACGAAAAGCTGTAGCTATTGCCGGTAGATTGTTTGAATTGTTTTATTCTAAACAACAGTGTGTGATGAAACTAATACTATAGTGAGGGAGCAATCACTCTTTTAAAGACATTCAGAAAAGCGTGGGTGACAACTTATGTTAATGTCATTCAGAAAATGTATGTTAACGTCATTAATAAATATTTCTAACAATTCTTCACCAAATGCTTTCTCACCTATAGTTCCAGCCGGGAATTGTTTACTATACAATAGACAGAAACACTCTCCAGAATTTGCTGACTAGGAAAATTACTGTGTTTACTAGAAGATTTCAGTGAGTAGATGGAATATCAGACCATCAAATGCGATGGCAGTACACAGCAGTACATCCTTGAGAACATTAGCACCTGAACCTTGTATTTTAAGAGTTGGACTTTTAATCTGTGAACTGTTACTGAGGTATTTCAGTACAAAAGAGAATATTTCCTACTGTTATGGATATATGCATGTTACTAAAACCTGACATCTGCTCCTCTGTAGACCTTTCCGATGATGACAGATTTCAGGAACGGACATGTTTAATGTTGGCTGGTATCGTGGGTAGGTATTTTTAAATGGAAAGGAATTTATCCCGGGTTTGTCACTTTTATTTTCTTCACCGAAGCAAAGTACTGAGCCTTGTTATCAGCAGTCACATTTAGCACACTTTTTGTCAGCTGCTTCTCTTGATTAAGAGGATGGCAGAGATAATAGACACACTAAACTCCAGAACAGACAGAGAATCTTTGGTCCTCTAAACAATTATATGAATTTTGTAATGGTTTAATTTGCTGTTATTCCCAAGGGACAATGTCAAGAACTGAACCAGAGGACCGCTAGCGAAGCACAGATTGCATGTTACCAGCGTGGTGCCTTCTCAGTCCTGTACTTCACATTTCCCAGTTTGTCTTTTCAGAGCTCACACGCCGGTACGCTGCTTTGGAAGCCAGCCATAAAAGAAGCTAACGCAGACAGTAAAATCTGGATGATCTGCTGAACTGTGCCTGAGATTTGTGACCTGTCTTAAACTGAATCAGATTCAACAACAAGACTTCTTACAAGCAGCTCTCACCAAGATCCTGGCAGAACATCAACACAGTTGTGCTAAATATTCGACACAAAACCCACATGGTATCATGTATTACCCTTAAAATAACTTTTAAAGCTAGATGAATTCACGTGAAAAGCATAATAAAAAAAATAGCAATTCCAAAATGTTTCTTAATAATGAAGAGCAACTAAATTATATTGCGCAGACAATCAGGAAGAGGAACAAGACTAAAATTACTTCAGGCACTCTCTTGGCCAACTTTGAACCCTTTATTGAAGGCTGAAGGTTTGAACTCTTGGCCAAAATTTCCTCAATGGGAAAGGCACCTCCAGAGATCAAACTGGGCTTACTTACAAGAGATTCTATCTCAGGAGCTCCTAAGGGCCCTAAGTTGGGCATTTTGGTGAGTACTTATGTTTACTTGCAATTAACCTACATCCTACAGTCTGATTTTCAGAGGTGCCAAGTAATTAAATTTCAGTGTAACATTAACATCTAAATTTACAGATAAATGTTTAACAGGAGATATGGGAAGAGATTTCCCAACTTTTATAAAACTAGCCAAATGCTGATCCCTATCGGTACTGAGCAGTGCCTTGCCTTTCCTGTTCCCAAATGCAAAATTCATAACAAAAAAATGACAAATATTTTCCTATTTATGCTTGGGTTTATTTATCATCTTTCATGAGGTTATTATTTGGGTTCATTTTGTCCTGCTTTACCTTTTTTTTTTTTCCCCTTTCATCAAAAAGAGACTAGAACAATGATAAAATTTGGGTCCCCATTTCCCACCATCCATATGTTATTTCCTCTGGCTAAAGATAAACTAATGGTTCAACAAAATTTCTGAGTTTCCTATAAGATGTAAACTTAGGTGTGACCGGAACTGAGAAATATATGGTATAGATACTCATCATTCAATCTAGAAACAGACTGTGGGTTTGGAATTTGAGGACCATAGGCCATTCTTCGTAAACCGATGAAACATCAAACTGATTACTCTTGAAAAACATTGTAGGAATCTAAAGCTAAAGCTGAATATCAATATGCTCATGCAAGGGGTGGAGATAAGCCAATAAATATAATATCTAGCTTTTAACCCCTATTAACATTTGTAATCTTCAGCATTTTCTGCTGAAATGGTAGTGATGTCAGATAAATATTTATACAAGAACTATATAGAAGTGTATAATAAGACACTGGAAAATAGAAAAGTAGAAAGAAAAACAAATGTAAGTTTAAATGAAATTCAGTAATAGCCAAACACAACACAGCGATTTCTCCACGGCCAGCATCATCTGTGGATCAAGCCCTTTTCCTGAAATCCATCCATTTATCATACAGCATTGGAGTCACTTTGAAAATAATTCCATTGTAGTCAGCAACACCCAGACTGTGGATGGAAGTTATTAATCAGACAGCAGTGCCACAATGTTTTCTACTGTCAAGACAACAACCACTGCTGACTCTAATGAGTAAGAGAGTCGGTTTTAAATTAGGATGCACCTGTATGTGATAACTCTGGTTTCAGCATTTTGCTGCCTCATTTTGCTACCCAATTAGCCTTTCCATTTGTCAACTTTTTCTTTACTTTCCTAATCTCAGTTTCTGTGTTAGTTGGTAGAATCACAGCAAAAGTGTGACAAAAGAAGTTTTCTTCATTATTGATTGGGAAATTTTTGTTAGTGTTTAGTTACATTATTACATTGTTAAGAATTGAAGAAGTTAAGAACACTATGGTATTATTCTCATATTATTATACCATTATAACATAAAAATGTTTATTTGTGGGAGATAAAGGAAGTATCCATAACATATTATAAATACTTTGTGTTCTTCAATCTGGCTGGCTGATATCATTCTGGCTTGCTGGATAAAACTTTGCTAGCAAAAACAATTACCACAAACAAGATATAACATAGAAATATCAAGACTTATTAACAGAGAACCAGAAGAACTACCAATTGAGAACTTTCTATCTGTCTGACTTCAGCTAGATTAACAGGCTTCTTTTTCTTTTTGGAATTTTGTCATCAAAAAGGTATTAAAATGTGAACAAATACCACATAGATAGGAAGGGATTAAGCCAGCACTGGAAAAACAATACAAGAGAGACTCAAAACGCAACAAGGTTGTGTAGAAACACTTGAGGTTATATATGAAACAGCTGGGCTTGCCTAAATGTGAGAGAATAATATGTTTTAAGCAACATATCGTGCTTATTTGTACACATTCATGCTGCCATGTTCCACTGACCTGGGCAAGAGAACCTATTGTGATCTTCAACCTTTTCTTTACTTGTGAGGTGTTTCTGCAGGGAACAGATAACACACATCTTGATAGGGAGATACCCTTTGTAACTTTGATCTTTGCCACAAAACCTTGCAGAAATGTTTCATTGAGACAACATCAAAATTTAGTTGGGCTCGATAGGTTCACTCTATCAAAAAAGGGGAGCAGTGTCCTAGGATCAGGACTAAGAACAGTAAAATAAGAGGAAATAGTGGCATATGCTAACTGGAGAAACACTTTTAAAGGACATATAAAGGACTCATAAGGCAATGACTGGCATGAAACTGGAGCAAGAATTTGAGAGCAGGGACAGAGTCTAAAGTCCAACCACTGGATTCAATCCCGCAAAAGCGTTGGTAAGGTCTGTCGCTTGAAAGACAAGCCCTGCAAGACAGGCTGGGGAAGAGACCACAGGTGCAGCTTGCCCCTGTACTGTCATAACAATAAATAAGGTTATCTGTCATGATCAAGCCATCTGGAGAAGTACTTTATACTGTCCTGAATAGATGCCACACATTTATTTAAGGTTACAAACAGCTCTTAAAATAACATTAATTTGGCAAGAAATAGTTTGTGTCCTATAATTGCCGGCAGTGTCACAGTAAATGTGCATGCAAAAGTCACAGGAAAAATATTAAAGGTATTTTCGTACTATTGATTTAAGGGATTATACACAACATGAAAAAAGAAAAACTAATGACAGTTCAAAATGCTAGATACAGCAGCTGTGGCAGAGGCTTTCCATCTAGTATTGAAAGCAGTGATGCAGCCATCACTGCCTGGATTTTTTATTCCTTTGTATAGAAGTTATTTAAAGCAGAGGGCCAGCTACATCACCATATATCAACAATTCACATCATAAGAAAAATAATAATCTACCCTGCAAGTTGCAAGTTCACAACAAAATAAAAAAGTCCCATCTATCCTCTTCTTTTTCTTGCTAGCAAGGTATGTACCCAAGCTTTATGATTAAGGAGATAGATATAAATATATATATATGTGAATCGAGCTGATCTTGGCATGACCTGTGGGACAAAAACTAAAAAAACCCCAGGATCTGGATTGAGACGTAGCCTTGCCCTACCCAACCCCTTCTGCTGTAGAACACAAGAGCTATGTTAAAGCACATATTATTTTTTCAGAAATCTGAATAATCATTACATATATTTTTCTACTGCTGTCTCTTTGATCAGTCCTACATGTAACACACCCCCGGCACACTCACTAAATACCATAATGGGAAAATAAACAATAAGTATAATGTCTTCTCTGAGAAGCAGACAGGTAGGTTGAGATATATTAGGTATTGCTCTGACAGTCTACGCTGCACGCAAGTGAAACCACCACTGGAATTAATTCCAGTTCCTTTGTTTTTTCCCTTATGACCTCTCTGCTGATAGCCTCAAAATCCCCATAACTTCACATATGCAGAATACAAGTGACCAGCACATATTTGATAGTCTGTAAAAGATCTTCCCGTTACCTGTTCTCCACATTAACTCTGCTTCACTGCAAAGACCTTCTGAGGCAGCTTTTTTGTCTACAATCATAAGGTTGCTGCAGCCTCAAATATAAACTCAAAAAAGTAGCTCTTTCTATGGCTACCTGTTCTTTCCTGATAAACTTAGCACATTGAACCCATTTCTCTGTAACACCAGCCTTTCATGGGCTGCAACATATGGGGCTTAATAACGACATCAAACTGCAATTCTTAGCCTTCCCTGTTCAGCTTAGAATCACCTAGGTTGTAAAAGACCTTTAAGGTCATTGAGTCCAATATAATGAAGATGACTCTGCTGCTTACCTTCAGTGGCTCTCACAGACACAAAGAAGACCTTGTCAGAGATCATTTTCTAACAGATGAACAAGACTTCAATACAAATACAATGTCTTCACACATAAACTCCCCCCTCCCCCCTTAGATTTAAGGATGCAGCTTAACTGAGCAAAGACATTAAACCTGAACTGTTTCCTGGCTTTATAATCAAAGGGAAGATTAATCAAGGCCATCACAGGTTTTCTGTGCTATTATTTAGCACCCTTGAATTATTTCACCTGCTGTTGGAGCATTGCCTTAACAACACTAAGCCAGAAAGGAGTAATAAATTAGCACTTCCCCACTTGGGTTGGCTGGCTGATGTATTAAGGGGAGGAAAGTAAAGACCTTGTTAAAGTCGCTTTTCTTCACCAGGAAAATACAAGGTCAGGGTAGGGTAATACCCTTTGAGTCTTTCTAGAGAGAAAAAGAAAAAAACCCAGACTTTGCAATAGGGCCACTTACCAATGTAATGAGATCTCTCCTCACTGTGAATTCTTTACTGAATTCACTGTAAAGAATTTACTGAATTCTCTTTACTGAAATTCTTTGCTGTGAGGGCGGTGAGCCCCTGGCCCAGGTTGCCCAGAGAAGCTGTGCCTGCCCCATCCCTGGAGGGGTTCAAGGCCAGGCTGGACGGGGCTTGGAGCAACCTGGGCTGGTGGGAGGTGTCCCTGCCCAGGGCAGGGGGGTGGGACTGGATGAGCTTTAAGATCCCTTCTAACTCTAACCGTTCTATGATTCCATGTTGGGGAAGAGGTGAGCATCTTTTTCTCACGCTCGCCAGCTGATTTAACTTGCTGGAAGAATGAACCTGCCCCTAGGAGATTTTTTCCCAAGTCACGGGCTGTAATTCAGGGTTCCAGTTCTCTGTATCCTTCAGAGAATATGCCCTCCTCCCTTTCTGTGCCCCATCCTTCCTTCATGTATTCCCTTTCTGAGATCTGTGGAAATTCTGCCCCCTTTCTCCTATTTTTTTTTTAGTAGGTTTGTTCCCCCCATTGGGGGAAGCCAGGAAGAAACTCTCCTGCCTGTCTCCCCACTACTGCAAAGAGATAAGTTATTTAAGTAGCAGGTCTGGATGGTGGGGATGACTGAAGACAGACTGGGGCAAAACCACAGGATAAAGAGCAGGGCACAAGAGTAGTATTACAGGTACTCTAGTACTGTGGTCGTATCAGCCTGTAATGATTTAGAATGGCAGTATTAATGTATAACTGTAATGGGAGCTGTAAAATCATAGTCAGTTGGGAAAAATCGAATTGTTGCCTGTCTATACCAGCTGGGACAATTAAAAACTAGACAAGTCTTTACTAATTCCTGGGAATTTTTGAGCAACCTGATACATCACTAAGAAAGACTGGCTCATTACAAGAGTATATTACAGTTCGTGGAGTGACACCTATAAAATCTAGGCTATGTGATAGAAAAAAGATTAATGGCAATAAATTCATTTTCAAAACTGGAAAAAAAAATGTTGCTTTTTTTTTTTCAAATGAATCTGGAGTCATGAAGAAGTTTGTGCTTATTTTAGCTGTTTTTCACCTGAATGTTGGACATGAGGGAAATTTCTGTATTTTCCTAATGTGCAGAGTTCTACATGGCATTTTTACTGCCAGCCTTTATGATTAGTCTAGAAAATGATGATTAAATTCCCCTTGTTTTTAAAAAATACCTAAGTTGAAGTACTTTACCAGAATTAAGTTTAGGTTTGTTTTTTTTTCCCCTTCTCTTATCTGCTTGAACGGAGTACTGCAGGAACTTGACTATATTGGTGCACAGCCTTCCAGCAGTACTGTGTCCTCCTCTGGCTGTAGAAGTATCCTCCAGCAAACCACAACATATTCCCTTTCCACAGCAACAGTGAAGCATGAAACATTTGAGGAAAGTTGTTGCTACCATCCTCTACTCATGCACTTCATAGAATCATAGACTCACAGACTCATAGAATCGCCTAGGTTGGAAGGGACCTTTCAGATCATCGAGTCCAACCATCAACCTAACTGACAAAAACCATCACTAAACCATATCTCCCAGCACCATGTCTACCTGTCTGTTAAATACCTCCAGGGATGGTGCCTCCACCACTGCCCTGGGCAGCCTGTTCCAATGCTTAATAACCCTTTCAGTGTAAAAATTTTTCCTAATATCCAGTCTAAACCTCCCCTGGTGCAACTTGAGGCCCTTTCCTCTTGTCCTCAAAGCTTGGCAGTAGTATTTCAATGGCAAACTAGTAGCAAACGTAGTGGGATTTTTTAAATAATTTTTTATTAAATTACTTCAATAACCAGAAATATGCTTTGTTTACTTCCTATAGTTGATAAACTTAGTTACAGCCCAAAGTCAAACTGGAACTTGTTAACTATACGTTTTTTTAGCATCAGTGCCTAGTGGAAAAGATTTTTCTGAAGGCTTGGAGAAGCAGATAAAATTGTCATCAGCCTAATCTTGTAACAGTCTTCAAGTCGAACGCAGTAGCCGTTTTTATAGTTGTATCTCAGTTGCTGCCAATCAAGTACCACACTTTTGCTTCAGAGGCTACCCCAGCTTTATGAGTCATGATTAAGGATCACATCACTGCAAACACGGTAGCAAAGTAGTCATGTGGGCAGAAAATATTCACTAGAAAGTCAACGTTTCTTTTCCGTATGCTGTTTTTGTGTATTTCTCTGCGTCTAGACAATGTGGTTAAACATCTAGTTCGCACCACAGATTTAAAGCAAAGTGATCTGAATGATGATGGTGAAATCGCCCTTTTAGCCAAGCAATGATCTGCGAGAGTATCTGCTCCTTCCGATCATTGGAGTCAACTTTGTAAACTGGCTTCTCAGAGAATCAAAATAAAAATGGCCTAATAGGGTGTTCAGTCTAACTAAACCAGAGCAACGGCAGCATCCTTGTACACCAGAACAGTAAAATAAAAAATAAACTAAATGCATGCAACATTCAGCTTTTTATTTGCATCAGTCAACAGTGTAAAGCAATAATGAAATAAAGAGAATTTATCTTTCATTGCCTTTACCCTATGGCTCACAGCACGCGTGTGCATGACACTGCTTCTGCTCACCGCATATAACTAAGGAGAGTGATACCCACACTAAACTTTCTGCTGCTAATTCTAATAGGCTGGCTTGATTTCTACTTCAAAATACCTATGCACAAATTCGTTATTACAGTTCCTCTTATTGAATCACTGTCTAAGTCAACAGAGCGATCTGCATCAAGACAGCTTGTATTTATCACACTTCATGTACTTAAATCGTATGTCACCCAATTAAGTAAAGTCCAAGGAAATTCTTGATTGATTCTGAAGTTAACCATATGGTTAGCTAGCAAGTCAGCAGAAACTAAATTCATTACCAAATTCACTTTTATGTAATTATTATTAAATAATATTGTTTTAATATTTGTTTTCTGTAGGTCTTTGGTTGGCTTAAAATGGCAACGGTAATTTACTGGTCACGTACCCTAACCAAAGCACATCGACATGTTGAAAAAGGGCACAAATCCCAAAATAGTTCAGAGAGATTCTTTTCTGACAGCTAGAGTGAAATAAAGCATGACTATGACATTATGTCATCCTGTATCTTCTATTGAAATTCTAAGAAGTGAAAACAAGCTGTTCCTTACTTGCTGCCCCTTTCCACCAGAATAAGGATAAGGGCAGGGAAAAAAATAAACCTAAGATTTTTCACAACAACCCTTAACCACTTCCACTCACTTCTCTCTCTCGCATGAACAGGAAAAGCTCAAACCAAACTAAAACAAAATTGAAGGAGTATTACTACAGTTGTAAAAGCAAACTCTCAGAAATTAGATTTTGCTTTCTTGGGCATGTGTATGTCGATATATTCTGTATTTGCATGATCATATACTGTTTTTCCACAGCTCTTCTGCCTCACTGAGCAAGGAATGTGCTCTGGGAGTGAATGAGGATCACTTAGTGAAGGGTGCTGTCACAGAGTAGAGCCCTCGCATATTTCTGGCAGAAGTTGCAAAATGTGTAATAAGGAAAGCAGGTGTTATCAAAAGGGCTTTTTTAATTAATTAAACTATGTAGGAATGGATTCTACATTGTAGACTTCCTAGAGGATGCTGCACATGCCCTAACACGTATTTCTCACAGCTGGTACCAAGCGGTGTATTCCCTGCTTCCGGAGCTGACCGGAGACTTTGTCATGTTCGCAACTTCAAACATTAATGTGGCTGTAACAGTAAGCTGTGTCATGAACATGTAAAGACCTATACGATGCTGATTCCCCCCCACCCCCCACATAAGGGTCGGCATCTTAAATTGTGTACTCAGACCAGTGGATTCTTTTACTTTAGTCCCTATGTTTGATTGACACTCAGGATTTTAGGCTTAGCCTTGTAATAACACAACTTCTGGGGTTTCTGACTCTCGTTTTGAACCCCAAACTAGGTGCTTAAAATTCTCAGATGAATAGTTCTGTCTGTGGGGTAGGTAAAAGGGAAGCATTACCTTCTCACTAGTTTGCGTATGGATAGACAGACTTAACACTGATCTAGAGATCGAGACAGAGTATATGTGCTGCCAGCACAGGAGCATGAGCTAGGTACTGAAATGGCAAGGTTTTATGGGGCCAGTTGAATCAAAGTAGCAGCCACATACTTGGCCACATGGGCACAGAGAAGACCTTATTCATAAAATCGTAGGGAACTTGAGAACTCTTGAGCACCTCAGTTTCTGAAGTGTGAAGAATTCTTCGTGATTCTTTGTGAATCCTTCTCTTTGCTCCCCGAGTCTTTCCCCCAGCCCCATCCATCTCTGCCAGCTCCTATGAAAAATACAGATAATAACCTCCTACCCCATAGGTGAGTTTTGAAATTGAATTAATAATAATGTGTGAAACTCACACAATAGTGGTGAGTACCACACAAAAGCTCTGGCAGAAAGTAATAACTACACTGAGTACAGACTTGGAACCGTGCACAGTCAAAAATGCCCTGGGCCACTCTTTCTGTCAGGATGATCCAACAAACTGTCAAAAAGCCGTTTGGTCATCCCAGCCTGCTCCTGTGGTCTGGATAAGGAAGGATCTCGAAAAGATAATATGGAATCGTGTAGCTAAAGACTGTAGCACATGGCATGGAGAAAGCTTCTAGCTAAAATTTACATGGACAAACTTAATTCTAGTATTTATAACTCCTGATCCCTTGATTTTGGAACTTTAAAGTTCTTTCATTGGGTATTTTTATTTAAGACATAGGTTATGTTGTGTTTGGTTTGTTTTTTTTTAATACAGACTTTACTAGGTGTTGTACAGGAGCTTTATGGGAAAGTGTACAGCCAAGAAACAATTTAGCAAAGAATTTAAAATATCTTTAAAGTCATGAGCAATAACTTTTTTCATGGGACTTCCCATAACCCAACTCCAATTTATGTATATATTTAAGCAACCTAACAACTGAAGCTGGAAAAAGAGCAGTTCCCTGCTGCACTGTTTTTTTTTCTAGTGCTGCTAATACTGAGAGAAGGCAAGAGATGCAAGTAGAAGAAGGAAACAGAAAAAGAGAGGTTATTCGTATTTTGGTGTGTACTTAGGCAAACAAACAAATGCCTTGAATCAAAAAATAAAACCTGGAAATGATGAGTACACTGAAATGATCTTTTGGAACGCAAGAAATGGAACACAAGATGACAAGCATAAAGACACGCTTCAAAAATTTTTTGCTAATCAAACATATAGTTTCAGGATAATAAGTAATACTAAATCTGTATTTCAGAGGGTGGATCTAAATGTAAGTACATTTACATTCCAAAGAAACCCAAATAAGAATAAATATTTAAAAAATTTGCAAAAAGTTTGTGCAATGTTACTCACACCTCATAACTATGTGAATCAGGGACCTTCAGAAACTTCTAATTTCATTTCTGGCTCTGAATTCCCATAGTCTTAGGGACAAAAATTTGGATAGGCGCTCTTGATTATTATATGAAATTAGACTATACAAAGAAATGTTTTATTTCTGGCTGCTCCCCTACTTAACAAAACAATGGCTTTTATTTTTTATATTATATTGAAAACGAAGGAAAGCACAAATGACATGTGGAAACATAGCACTTGGGTAAAACGGTAATAACATCTCTGCTTGCTCTGAATAATTTGAATTGAGGCTTTGTGCTTTTTTTTTTTATTTATTTTTTTTTAAAAATAAGTTATAATAGCAGCAACATCAGGAGAAGCATGAGATTTTTTGGGGGGCCAAAAAAAGCTTCTCTTGATTTATGTGACATTTAATGCCTTTCTTGCACCTGCTTGTACGAAACAGAGTTTTACACAAGTACGTTGTCTGTCTGTCACACGCCCAGCATTCTACAGCGACTACAGAGGCAGCTGGGGGCTATCTGCCTCTCGCAGAGCTTCCTTTGGCATGTCATCTATGCGGCAGAGAAACAGAAGGATTTGTAGGCCTTGAAAATACTATGTACATTTACGATGCTATGTGTTAACAGACGGACACTACATTTTGTTCGAAAGAAAAGCAAAAGGTGACATATTGGATGCACCCAGACCAGAATAAAGGCAAATTTGCAGTAAAAACCCCAGCGTAAAACATGCATAAAGGAGGAATTAATGCAACGAAGAACCAGTCATGCTAATTGGTGCCTGCTGGCCTGAGCAGGCCTGCCCTTGAGCTTTCAGGATGTCACCTGTAGAAGTCAACAGGGGGGACTTACACTGTTTGGATGCAGCAGTGGACAGTGTCGTGGTGGTGTGTCTCACAGAGAATCACAGAATCACAGAATCATAGAATGCGTTGGGTTGGAAGGGACCTTTAAAGGCCATCTAGTCCAACCCCCCTGCAGTGAGCAGGGACATCTTCAACTCGATCAGGTTGCTCAGAGCCCCTCCCAACCTGACCTGGAATGTCTCCAGGGATGGGGCCTCCACCACCTCCCTGGGCAACCTGGGCCAGTGTCTCACCACCCTCATGGTAAAGAACTTCTTCCCAATGTCTCATCTAACCCTGCCCTGCTCTAGTTTAAAACCATTGCCCCTCGTCCTATGGCTACATGCCCTTGCAAACAGCCCCTCCCCAGCTTTCCTGTAGGCCCCCTTCAGGCACTGGAAGGCCGCTATGAGGTCTCCTGAGCCCTAACTCATGCTCCCCAGTTGCCATTTAGATTGTATAGCATACTCCTGAGCCTACAATCAGCTAGCAGAAGTTGCAAGTGGAATCATAACTAATTTCTAGCTGTTTTCATTCACTCTGGGTACAACTCTGTACATAGGCCTGCAGGTTGCAGCTCTCCAGTTGAAGCTACGCAAGAAGAAAGAGAAACCCCTGGCCCTTCCTGTGCTCTGAGAAGCTGCATAAGAGCAAATAAAAATCATAATATTTTACAATAATTTCTATCTTTGAGAACTGGCAGTAGTGTTGTGTCAGTCAAACACATACAGGCTTTTACTCACTAGTCAGTGTAGTTCAAACCCGTTACATGTCAGATGCTGCTTAAGCTCATACACGCTTATTGACTTGTACAGCATCTGGCTGGCGTCGTGGAATAAATCTGGGTATCGCGCAGATTTGACAGTTATTTGATGGTCAAAATTTGGATATCTTATTTTTAAAAGAGAGATAATACTTAAGTACTATTGAATTAACTCGGTAAGTTGGCTAAAAATTAATGAAGAAACCAGAGTTCTGTCAGGGTTCCCTCCTTGCCCTGCACACCACCAGGATATCAGGGCATGATGAATATATGTAATCTTGCCCTTGCAAAGGACAGTAGTTCAAAGCACATTGCACAGTGCTGCTCACATTCAAAATTCACCCTGCAGACTGCTTTTTGTATTGACTGTTCTGGCTGTATCGGCGGAGAGGAAATCAGAAGGCCACGTACCGTCATTTGCTTGAGGACGATCACGTACATTAAGTTTGACTTTGATGATATCTAATTCGTAAATAAATCAATCTATTTTATTTATCAAAACACCATTTTGGTAGCCATTATAAACTCTGTTCTTTAAGTATGTTCAGTTATTTTTGCAAGAGTGATTACTTTAATATTGTCCATCTAATTTTTCTAACTTATTTTAAGGGATAACCACAGTAATAGAATCTGTCCTACAATGGTAGGTAAGGTGATACTATTCTTGTCTTTTTTAATTATTAGAGGTCTTTTAAGTTGAGCTGAGAAAGACTACAAGGATATTCAGTGCAGAATGTTACAAGACGGAAAGGTAGAGAATCAAAGACTTGCCTGCAGGCACCAAGGCCCCTTGTTACAGCAGTTCTTTTTACTTGCACAATTAGAATACTTGTTTGAGCCTGATAAGATTTCAGTGCATATCGCATTTATTTCTATTTTATATTTATATCCTGTGACAGCACTATTCGTATGGAATGCACAGGGCTAATTTACTCATATCCTAATATGAATCCGTTGGTTGATGTCTGTCGTGATAAACTGTTGTGCATTAAAATTCTTCCCCTTCTATAGGCTTATAATTATAGCAATGAGAGAGGACATTGCTAGGATCTTTTGACAAAGCAAGCATCTAATTTTCTTTAAGTGTATTCTAAGAAAAAGCCCCACATTTTAAGGTGGAAAGGGATGAGAGAGAGAGAAACAAAGAAAACGATGAACACATTCACATTAAGTTTAGACTTTCTCACCTTCTGCAAAGCACTATTTCTGCATATAATAAAATAAGACTTTGTTCTTCACGTAGTGGTTTTCAGTTATCTGAAAAGACGTGTTCTAGTAGCACGTTGAAAAAAGAATATAATAGAGAGTAAGTTTCTGTTAAAGTTAAAAGAATTTTATCAAGGTAAAGAAGAAAGGAAGCAAAAGAAGCTGTACATTGCCAGTATGTGGTGTCATTAGCTGTGGCAGGTCTTTAATTGTCACAGACAAGATGACAGAAGCTACTTACATCAGTTTTGGGGACTATTTACATACCAAAGTCATTAGGACTCTTGAGCTTGTTTAAAAAAAAATAAATCTCATTAATGAATTCTCAATTTTTAGGCAGAAAGCATATCCTAAAGCAATTTTGACCTAAGTCTGTGATGCATAAGTGAATTAAATCTACCTAAAAGAAAAACTGGGAAATCCCTTAAGGAGAGGAAATAGCAGGGTAATGTAGAACAAGGACATACCTGGTTTTTGCTTCTCTCTGTGCAGGAGCTGTGATAGAAGAAGGTGGCATTTCCCCTCTTTCGATAATAGAGTGGTTCAAAAAGCAATCGCAAGTGGAAAAACGTCAAAGCTCTTAGTGTTACAGCCTGGTCATTGCCTAAAATTGTTATGTTTCCAGGTTTATGTAATGTTCTAGCAACTACAGAGACGCAAGATAATGATTTATGCAGGTGGGCCTGGAATTTTTGGAAATAGGTGGTAGAAGCAATATGTGAACATTCGAGGATGTGTAGAAATGATTCCTGAAGATGGCTACAAGGCTTTTAGCTTCTGCTTAGGTAGCTCATATACACAACATGTACCTTTCTATTAAGAGACAGCCAGAACGCACAGAAGAGATGAGGATAACATGAAAAAGATGAGCATTTTTCTGTGAACCTCAGAGTCTAGGATGCACAAAAGAAAGCGATGTTGGCAGGGAGAATGGGCTGATAGGCTGGGGGGAAGGGAGCATCCGAATCCCGCTGTCCTTTTTGGACAACGCTCTACACAGCTTCAGGGGCAAACTCCTGAAAAATAGATTCTGCTCTGGAAGGAGGCAGAGGTGTGAACACAAGCGAACGGCAAGAACTGTGAAAAACTATAGAGGAACCAGAATGCAAGAAGTCGTAACCCCTGCAGATTTCAGAGATGGGATCTGTTATTGACATATAATCTACGTTACCTAAGGGGAGAATCTGAAAGCAGCGCCACACACAGGGCGAATGTTCCAGACACTTCTGAGCTGTCTTTTAGACACCTTCACAGGAAAAACTTTGATATGCTCTCGGTGTCCTACCCAAAGCTGTTACCACAACCACTGAATAACGAAACCCGTTTTATAATCTATAGTTTACAGAGATAAAAGCAAAACGGTTTTCTACAGTAACATATTTGCATATATACTTACTTCTTAGATTATTCTTGTGCTTCTTAGATGTGATCCAGCAAGATAGACAAGAAAATAATTATAAGAATGCTGGTGCCTGCATAAATTTCTATTTATTTAGAAGTCAGCAGGCAACCTCCAGATTCAAATTTACACATCCCTGAACACACGATGTGTGTTGAGGGATCAGAATCAAATCAAAGCTCTAAGTCGCAATATCAGGAATGGCTAAACAAGCCAAGTCTGTTTATCCACCAAAGTTAGGAAGAATGTGTCTTAATAATCCAAAACTGAAAGAAACACTATAGAAAATAGATTTTGTTTGGGGGGAAAAGAAAGTTCTACATAATGTTACATTGTTTGCTGATGGAAAGCTACTTATTGTATAATTCTGTTGTTTATACAGTGTGGTTTTATACTTCTGCGGTTGTCTTTTTAATAGGCTTTAAATGAATAAAATATACTTTGCCACTACAGCACAGTGAAAGCTCCCTAAATCATTATAGCCCTTAGAGAAATCTGAAAGAAAAACTGGATAGGCAAGTTCTGTTTTATTTACAGTATAATTAAAGTAATTACTGTAGTTGTTACAGTAGTATACCTTTTACAATTCCATAGCTGAAGTGAGATCTTGGATAAATAATAGCTACCCAGTGAGATCTTGGATAAATAATAGCTACCCAGTGAACTGACTGGAGACATTATTTATTTTTACGGGCTATTGATAACCTTTTAATTTACAAGAGAAGCAAAACCACAAATTAGTTTGCAAAGGACATCAATAAATATTCTAAATAAATAATGTATCCAGGTACAGGCTCAGTGGATATTTCTTTTATATAATAATACTAATGCACGTTTCCACAAACATTTGCAAAAATACTTCAATTTTTAAATATTAGTTTTACACAAATCCGCGTCTTTCCGTTTTTCATTTTTGAAACAAATAGATGGCTTCTCCCTTGATGCACTTCTTTGTGTGTGTTTTTAATCACAAAGTAATTTTGTATGTGCTTGTGTCATAGAAGTAATTTTCATCTTTCATTTGCCTCTTCTGAAATGAATTTATCTCTGCAACTAACATAAAACCTGGATTTTTTCAAGACAGTAAACACATCCTTAACGTGAAACACGTCCATACGATTGCAGTGAAATGACTCCTATTTTCAGAGATAAGCCAAGGTATGAAGGCTTTCAGTCTCCGACAGTAACTTAGAGAGCACTTGCTATTAAATTTCATTATTCTAATAGCTATCAAAGTAAAATAAAAGAAAGTTTGCAGTGTTTCACTAGCCCTGGGGAACTGCTGCAACAACACAGCTGATACAGCTCCGGGCTGTCAATGAATGTTGCTTTTTAATTGAGGGGCATTATACCCCAAAAAGCTTAAAATTTCCCTTTATAAATTAAAAAAGTGAGACGGTTTTATAGAAGAACTTCTATAGTATTCAACTGAATTTGCCTAAAAATGAAGATGCCGGCTGTTCTTTGAGTTGCAGAGAGGGCAAGAAAAATGTAGATTAAAACAAAAAAAAACCATCAGTCTTTTTTCACTGTCCCTATGGAAATGCTTCATTCTCTTTATTAGTTCTTATATTAAAATTTCAATGCTTCTCTGAATACTTGTTAAAATCTTTGACTGTAGCATCTAATGAGAAGAGAAATAGAATATTTCACATATTGTTCCCCTTTAAAACAAACATAGCTATTAAAATTAGAGAAAAATATATTTTGCTATATCAAAATACAGAAAAAAATGTTTGTTTGTTTTATGAAAGTATTTTAGAAATTCTAGGAGATGAGCACAACTGCTTTTATTTTGAAAAGGTACTATTTAGCAATCAAAAAGAGATTTCTGCCTTTGGATTGCTGATTCAAAATCATAAGAACATTTTAACCTTGAAATATCATTTTCCAGCCACCTTTCTTATCAACACTGTGGTCATTGTTTCCTTCTCTGGACCATATCTTTAAAACTGCTCACTTGGAGGAAAGCAAACTGAATTTCTATTCAAAATGTGTTCAAACACAGAAGTTTTGATAGAAATTGCATTGAATTCTTCAGTTCCTTTCTTCCAACTTAACCAAAAAACATTGTAGTCCAAGGATTTATTTTCCAGGCCCTTGACCATTCAGTGCAGATTTGCGTTATCTTTTTTAAAGGAATGTCAAGGAGCCTTTGGTGTTTAAAAATGAGTTTTAATTTGATCCTGTTACTTATAAATCCTCATTAACCCATTTTTAGTCTTTTTATGTTTTTTTCTGCATTTGCTAATTAGCGTAAGTACAATGAACAAGATTATATCGGTGTATTTATAACCTCACGTCCTTGGGGCCATGAGCCTAGGTACGGTTATAGCAGTACAATCAGTAAAATCAACCCCAGGGTTTCAGTTGTGCATCACAGGGGTTCCTGATCGCTCTCTCTGACGCTGCTATATCACTATGTACATTCAGCCACTTGTGCAAACGTCAAGATCTCCCTGTTGAAGATGTTTTTTCCTCTGTTGTCATGGTTTTCTGAGAAAGATTTACTTTATCAGGACAGAGGAACAACCAAAATACTGCGCAAACGTAGCTCCTACTGAAATACGTGGATCTCCCAATATGAATGGTTAAAAATTTAAAGAACTATTTAATAAATTCTAAAGATAACGGATAAAACTTCCAAGTATCCCTATCTTATCTAAATATCCACCAGGATATGTAGTATCATTGCTACCCTGAAAATGCAAATCGGTTCCAAGCATCCCAACCCTCTTGTTGAGCATTAAAACTATGCCATGCATTTTCTGGCTGAGCACATATTTGACACTTGGCACCCTCAAATCTCCTTATGCATAATCTCTTCTCCATTTTTCACTTTCCCAAAATCTTAGTTTTACTCGTGTTTTAAAAATGTTCCTTCTTCACTTCTCTCAGATAAGTATTGCTTCTGTGGTCAAGGAACAACACAGAATCTATGTAGTCTATAAAATTTGGCCTAAAGTGTCATTCATAGTGCACAGCCCAGTAACATTTTCACATACTACCCACTCCTGCATTCCCATCTAAAATGTCATCTGTATCATCATAAGCTTTAAATGTCTTTCAAGTTTATCTGCTATATATCCTCCAAATTCACTTTATCGCAGGGACATAAATATGCAAGATTACTTACTAACAAGTAGCATTGTCTGGTTATTCAAGAAGGAGAAGCACGAAATAAAATTTTGTTACTGACAGCTGTAGCTTTGCAGGAGAAAAAAACAGCACTGCAAAAATGAATTCCAATCGTTCATTGTAATATTACGTGTTATGTAAGAGCCTTCCAAAGAAGGCTGATCATGCATCCTGCTTCCAAGAGTGGAAGAAGAGCTACAGGGCAAACACTTGCAGCACTATCATACAATACAGAATCATAGAATGGTTGGAGTTGGAAGGGACCTTTAAAGGTCATCTAGTCCAATGCCCTTGCCATGAGCAGGGACACCTTCAACTAGATCAGGTTGCTCAGAGCCCCGTCCAACCTGGCCTGGAATGTTTCCAGAGATGGGGCAGCCACAGCTTCTCTGGGAAACCTGGGACAGTGCCTCACTGCCCTTGGTGAAAATAATTTCTTCCTTATAGCTAGTCTAAATCTACCCTCTTTCAGTTTAAAGCCATTTTTCTATTGCAACAGACCCTGCTAAAAAATGTGTCCCCATCTTTCTTATAAGCCCCCTTTAAGTACTGGAAGGCCACAATAAGGTCTCCCTGGAGCCTTCTCTTCTCCAGGATGAACACCCCCAACTCTCTCAGCCTGTCCTCACAGCAGAGGGGCTCCAGCCCTCTGGTCATCTTTGTGGCCTTCTCTGGCCCCGCTCCAACAGGTCCATGTCTTTCTTATGTTGGGGGCCCCAGAGCTGGATGCAGGACTCCAGGTGGGGTCTCACCAGAGCGGAGTAAAGGGGCAGAGTCACCTCCCTCACCCTGCTGCCCACGCTGCTGGGGATGCAGCCCAGGATACAGTTGGCTTTCTGGGCTGTGAGCGCACGTTGCCGGCTCATGTTGAGCTTCTCATCCAACGATACCCCCAAGTCCTTCTCGGCAGGGCTGCTCTCCATCCCTCCATCCCCAGCCTGTGCTGATACCGGGGGTTGCCCCGACCCAGGGGCAGGACCCTGCACTTGGCCTTGTTGGACATCATGAGGTTCCCATGGGTCCACTTCTCCAGCCTGTCCAGGTCCCTCTGGATGGCATCCCATCCCTCAGGCCTGTCACCGCACCACTCAGCTTGGTGTCGTCCTCAGTGACCGTCCCTAAGTGTATATACTTTTCTTTCTCAAATTTGTCCATCTGGTGTTTGAACCATGTAAAATTTGAGTATCTAAAATAATCCATGGCAAGAAGCTCCACCTATATAGAATCAATCTTCTGTATTATACTAGTAAAAGGTATTATACTTTTGTAATTTGTATTTGGGGTGTATATCTGGGGAAAAGTTCAGCTCTGCAGAACTGTATGCATATATACAGATATATATATAAACTGTAAATAGCATACTGGACTGGGCTGATGTGGGCAGTCCTTACTCATATAAGCATTTCAATTTAGATTAAGATGCCTTAAATTAGCCTTAGGAAATCTACTCTGTAAGCCATTTATGAAAGAAAGCACCTTCTAGTTCACCTCCAACCTTCATTCTTCCAGATGCCATAAAGTCAAAAGCAATAAATAAATGACAGAACGATTCAGCCAGCTATTGCCTAGTTGTCTATTCAGTTGGGTTTTTTTTAACCTCAGCTACTTCTGAAGAATAGCGGGTGAGAATTGCCAGATATCTTCAAAATGTAATACGCAAAAAGCAAACAAAAATCCAAACTCTCCCAACTCTTCTTGCCCTTTTCATTTACACTACATAAGATTGTTGTTGACTTAATTCCTCTCAGAAATACGGCATTCTATTTAAGGCCATGCGTGCTGCTTGACCGTAGTTTGAAAACTGAAACAGTTCATGAACAAAAAAAATGGTAATGCTGCAAACAATAAACCTTTAACTCCTCACCCCTCCAAATAAAAGCAAAGAACAGACCCTTTGAATAATACTGAATTTACCAATTGCTGGAGATACCAAGGGATGTATACTACAAACTACCTGAGAACCCAGTCTTGGGTATTAGATAGTGCTACCTTTCTCATTAAGTGGTGGAGAGAAACATTGGCAGAGGATATTCTACTGGCAGATGGTACTCAAGTTGGAATTAAATACTGCAGCAGTATCACATTTGGACACCATTCAAGAATGCTTCCCTACAAGAAATGACTACGTCAGCCAGGACTTCTCAGGCTGGAAAAGAGATGACTGAGTGGGAATGTGATAGAATTTCATAGGTATGGATAAAGATTAATTGTCCAGTTTCTTGGACAATTAAAAAAAAGGGCCATCAAGTGAAGCTAGCAGGCACCGTGTTCAACATCTAAAATTCCTGTGTAGGTGAGATTTTCTAAATGCAAATCAGACACGTCTGGCTCCGTACCTCTGGAATGATGTAAATTTTGTCATGGCCCACTGTTAGAAAAAGGATAGAGTTTTCAGAAAATAAGGCACTTAGGGAATGTCAAAAAAAAATCACCTCAAATGAAAATACCGTTATCATGCTTAGAAATGCCACATTGAGTAAACTGTGTTCTGTGAAGTTCTAGAAAGCTATTTTATATTTGAATTATTAATGTCAAGCGGTATTTTTGTGTTACAGCTCTATGATTTTAGATTTGTTTAATTCTATTGCCGATTCTGATAGCTTAGAGTAAATTAGACTCAAGTCAAAAGCAGTACGTACCCGCAGAATGTACGATCTTGCCATGCAAATGATTATACTGTACATACTGACCCTATTTATCATTTAAATGAAGACTTTTCATAATCATTTATCATGTAAGTTCTTCACAGATGTTAAGTATTTTTTTCCTTTCTCTTATTACATGTTATTCAAGTTTAGTTTACGTGTTTTTGCATTGTCAATACTTTTGCTTTATCTGAATTATGTTGTACTATTACCCTGAATAATCAAGAATTGACTAAACCCTACTGCAACTTATATCTAAAAATAAGAAGCCTGAGAATAATAATGGTGCTTCTCTATCTTATTTCAAAAGAAATGTATTTCAAAAAACCTTTGAAAACCATATTTTGAAGAAATTGTACTGCTGTAAATTCGAATTTGCTACACATTTGAGATATGAGATATGATTTGCTACCCATATAATTGGGTCCTGAATTTTGTTTGACTTTGTATTAGTTTATTTTCTGTAGGTCGCAAGTTAAACCTGTTTGGAGAACCCGTGAATAAACCCACTTTCACTACCACTTGTTCTGCGATGTGGCTGATTCAGCTAAAACATTTGCACTAAGACTACAGTTTACTTTGCTGCTGTCTTTAATTCTCTGAGCAGGCAGATCAGTAAGATTAAGATTTTGCACAAATACAGGAATGCAATTCCATTTTGTTAGTAGCAATCAAATTCTGCTTTTTCCCGAGGAACTCCAGAGCAATTTCTAAAAATTCTACCAGCTGTATTCTTGTGACAGAAAAGAATTTGGCCAGGTGTTGAATAAAATTGCACCTTTGGGCCACGCGACATGCATAAGCATCTCTTTCTACGGAATTCCACTGGCGTGTTTCTGAAACTGTTCATCTTTCACTGAAGTCTACAAAGTGCACATGGAAAGGAAGATAAACTCAGCTTAGAAATTTCATAGCATAGAGAAGACTCATGCAAGTAAGTTCTGAGATAAAGGCAAACACGTAAATTCTTTGTTTACTGTATTCGTAATGAAATATTTATCCAATATCGTCATAGGCAAACTTGCATGGGAACACATTTCCTACCACACATGCATGTGTTTTGTTTAGTGTACTTTGCTGTGACCTATGGCAATGCTGAAGCTGCTTAACATTATGAAAACTGATTTATTTCAGCATCAGACAATTTATATAGAATCTAACCTTGCTACGCAGGTAAAAATACTTGCCCTTGGCTATTACTTAGCCTGACCACAGGGCTTTCTGGAAACAGCAAAAGCTTTATAAGTGTCAGCTCATGGCTAAATCAATGTTTATGCATGATGTACCTTTGAATAGCAAACACTTGCTGCCTGCAAGCTAAACAATGTTTTTATCTGTTTGCCTATTTCTGGTCCTTCAACCACAGCACAGGGTGTTGCAAATCGCATTTAGTAACAATTATCTGCTGGAATTTCATGAAGAGGAAAGTAGCATGATTAATGAAAAGTGACACGCAGAGATTACTTTGCTATGCTAGTCTCCTTGGTGAACGGGCGACTCTGTTGAACTGAAGCCTGACCTTTGTTACTTTTAACGAGGTCATCGTGAATGCTAAATGCTTGAAAGATTAGCCACTACAAATGTTCCAGTATTACTTAATGATGCTGCCACTAATGAACTGCAGGTAGCCAATTAAATATAATGATACAGCTTTCACCTCTGAAACAAAGGTTGAGTAAAAAAACCAAAAAATGCCATGTTTTCTGTCAAGGTGTTTAAAATACAACTTCGGAACTCTTATTAGAGAATGTTTTCCTTGCACATAGGTAACTAAGAGTATAAATTTGGTTAAGCCATAGAGTCCAGCTTTGAAGGAACTGCGTACCTGACTCACCACTGGATCGTTGCTCAGTAGCTGGAATATTTACATCTCATTTTCATCCCCAAACAGCAGAGGCTCAACATCCTGCACTTTGCTGTAAAGGTGTGCGGGATTATTATAAGCCCTGAAGTTTTCCAAGTAACTTTATCGTCACTGAACTAGCATCGGCCGGCTTGTGGCAAAGCAGTGTAAAGGCGAGATAAGCCTCAAGGTAAATAGCTGTAAAATAAAACCACTAGCAGGGTTAAAAATATTCTCTGGTACGGTATTGACTCTCATTAGCTACCCATTAGTGTGGGTAAATGTGACCAAATAAATCTGAGAATAAAAGCTTGAATTCACACCTTGAAGTTACAGTTGGCTGAAAAAAACATCAACGCAGACATGAGGAAATATAAAATAAATTAAAAAGTCTGTTTCAAGACCATTCATAATTGCTTTCACACCTGTTAATGCATCTTTGTTCCCTGTGGGAACTATATTTGATCATTTCATCAGGCAGAGATTCCCTCACCTTTCTTAAACTGACAAAATAACTCTCCTGCCACAAATTTTTATTAAAAATAAAACTGTGAAGCCATAACACCACAAATGGAAGAACGCAAAGAATGTGAATGGCCATTTCCAGCAGAACACTGTTTGCTGTAAAGGTGCATATAAACTTAAGGGTTTGTTCTACCAGAATCCATATAAATATATGCAGTGTATTACAGGTTCAGTGAAGTTCATCACATTGTGAATAAAATGTAGGAAAAAACTACAAAAAAGTATGTCCAATAAAACTCCCTGCAATATAGAAAACCACGTGCCTTATTTGTACTATCCCCTCATGACTCCTCTCCGCTTCGCAAAGAGGAACAACCCTGCTGTTTTCTGTCATGTCTCCACAAATTGCCAGGACGGGAGCAGGGGCGGCAACAGATTCCAAGCCAATAATATTTACAGGGGCATTAATTAAATAGCTTTTGTGAAAGTCACAGATCTGAGGCTGTGGAACTGGTCCCATCCCAGACAGCGCTAAACAATTTGATTCCATTAATCTCAAGGATAAGAGATGGAGCCATTCAGAAGATCAAACGCTGTATTTATATCACAATCCTGTGCTGTAAGGACCAGCTCCTCTCTGCTGCTGAAAGCAGAGAAAAGAACTAAAAGCAGATATTACGGTTTGTAGGTAGCAAGATCACATTGTAATTATCTTTCATACTAGGAAACAATGTAAGACTTTGAACATGCTACATCCAGAGTTTGCTCTGCATCCATGCAGTATTTACTGTTGTACGGCAGATATATCAAGGCAATATTACAACAGATAAACAAAGCAAGAAAGCAAATGCAGAATTGAAAACTTTACATATGGCAACAGAGCAAAATTAGGTTTTTTTCCATGAGGAATCAAAACTAGAATGTTAAATAACCAAATTTTACTTTAACTTTTGTACAGAAACTTTTATATTTTTTATAAGCATTGAATTTACTGTTAATGAGAAAAAGTCTTCTTTTATTTAACTTGTGAAAAGTCAAATGGTTATATGGATCTTCTATTCAACAAAACGATTGAAATACAAAATGGAAGACTTCTTAGTAATGCATGTCAAATGTCTGGAGAAACTCATTACCAAGTGTTGCACACTAAGATTCTGAGTTTTTTACTATTTAACTTGATTAAAAGTAGATTTTCTCTATAAAATTTCATCTAGCGTTATTTGGCTTGCAGCGAAAAAAAGGGCAGCTGCAAAATTTGGAATGATTTACGCAAACTTTGATGTTGGCCCAAGGTTCAGAGAAGCGAGAAAGCATGGAACTCTTGCACTTCCCACCTCAGGGCAGGCAGGAACCCAGGTAAGCAGAAGAATAGGCAGAGCCTGATCTGATGTTTTCCTGCACCAGCACAGGAGAACCGCTACATGGGGTTCTCATAATTTGCCTTTCCAGAACCCTGCAGCAATTCATTCAAGTTTCAGGGAAAGTTTTTGGTCTTTGAATTGTAATTCAAACAGAGAAACAGGTCTTGGGGCTCTTATGTCTGGAAGTCCTTTATGTTCAGAGTGTGCCTAAAATGAAAATAAAAAAATAAGCAGCTACAGAGCTGTGGAGTTTGAGCTCTCTGACTTTTAGTGTCTGAATGTACATCTAGGTTAATCTCAAATCTTTATTTAATTGGAAATAAAAGCACAACATATCCATGTTTGAGTTCATATCTGCACATGTAATTAGCATTTTTTACTACACAGGTAAAATTATTGGACCCTCTTTCCTTTCAAACCTAGTAAAAAAAATACCAGACTCCTAGAAATATCCATGACCAGGTATCAAGGGCACAAATTAACATAGTTTGCCATTACCTTTACCTAATAACCATTAAAAACTTTAAGTAAAAACTGATGAATGGGCTATTTTGTCCTAAATACGCCTCTTCTAAAGTACATGACTATTTGAAAGCAAATCATAATGCTAACGGCTTTGTAACTTTACCATTACTGGCTGCTACTGAAAGTCTATTGAGATACCTTTTTGCGTACTGAAATGTTGGAGTGGAAAAGCATGATCTATAATAAAAACTAACTGCGTATAATAAACACTTATTCAACAATTACTCTTTTTGGAGGACTGCTCGAATACTTTTATTTGAGAAAATTTTACATTGTTGATTATAACTGTGATATCTTACCTCTTAATACATTTTACAATTTATGCATAATGGTTCCAAAGGAACTTGTAAATGACAGTAAATCATAAAATTCATTTTGCTTTGCATCGGTTCATTCATCCATGTTCCAACTAATCACCTCATTTCAAAATTCAATAAGCCTAAATACCTGGATTTATGATGCTTTGTCAAAATTAACAAGGGAATATCAACAATGTAGAATTAGAAGTCTATTGCAACTTAAAGACAAGCACCTAGTTGAAAACAATTAAAAAGACTCTGCAGCAATAATTATATCCACAGTGTTAGCAAATAAAATAAATTAAAACTGATTTTATTTCTGCTTTGGGAGATTGCAGGAAACACTAAAAAGCTTTAATTTAGTCACTTAAAACAATGAAGTTGTTTTGAAGTAAAACTTTAAAGAGAATGAATTGAGCTTGGAGTACCACGTGTGCTAAATTGCACATAAAATGTGCATGTAGATGTATTTTTAAAAGTACACTATTCCTATTTATTATTCCACAGCTAGAATGGATCAGAAGGCTTTTATTTTTATAGACAACATTTCGGTTATAAATAACATCCCGTAACATTATATCTAAGAGAACGCAGTCATCCCATTACATCAGCATGGATAAATCAAAGTGCAACTGATGTTTCAAAAAGATACTAACAGCAGCATTTATGAAAGACGGTGTCTTTATTAAGACTCGATAGTTTAGAATCCATTGTTTCTACATCAATTACCTGCCACATAAATACTTTTTAAGACACCACTGTAGGCACGCTATAGCTTGCATACAATCTGTACAGGTTCTGGAGACTTGCATTTATGTTCAGTATTTAAAAGGAGCTTTAGTTCTATTTGTGGAAACAATTGTGAAAAATACAAGTATATTCTTGAATAATTGGCAGAATTAAAAAGAATGAGCAGGTGATATTATTTCTTTAGAAAGGATTTTTAAAAGTACAAAATTGTTACAGTTAAAAAAAAAGGTCTCCAGTCCTCTGTTGCCTCTTTAATTAAGTTCTTAGAAGTAATCAGATGCAAAACAACTAATGGTAAAAAGACACTATGCCATGCTGAATATTTTATCTCTTATTCCTGTAACTGTCAATCCACAAAAGGCTGGTTTTTATACAGCACATGAATCACTTTTGGTGATTCATGTTAGCACTGTTCTATGATTTATTGGTAAATTATTTCCTTTCTCTTGCACAGGTATTTTGTCTTCCTTTTTCTGATTAATTTCTCTGAATCTGAACGAGCAATATTCTTTAAATGAGTATGTATATAGCCAAATATACTCATACGAGTTATCAAAGTATTCCTAGAAATACAATTAGTTGTTTAAAACCTTTCATACAGTTCAATTACATCTTTCTGCTTCCCTTCCTGTCTTATAACTTCCCTAATATCTGTCTCCATCTAAGCAGCTGTATCCTAACCTGAGTTAGGATTCTTCTGAGTATGAAGAATGGGGACATCAAAGTGCTCTAATGAGATCTATCGAACACTTCAATGCTGCTTTTAAGAATATCTGTGAAAATGTCTCAGCGCATAAGGTACTAGTGTTAATCATCAAATTTCAGATTCTGATAAGAGATGACATATCAGGGCTTCTCTCAGGTTCTCGTACATCACATCAAGGTTCTAGTCTTGCTGTCCCAATACAGACATTTGTGAAAACACCAGATATTGTACTTATGATGCATATTTTGATAATAAAGGCTTTCCCTGTGCTCATATTTAAATCCTCTTTGGTTAATGACATTGATCATTGCGAAAAGATCACTCAAAATCATTTAAACTAACTTTTTAGTGGAAGAAAAGATACGCCAACATTCAGGTTGGTAGCTATACATATGCAGACATATGCAAAAAATGGAGACACCGTTTGGTATTTTTAAAATTGAACCGTCTGCCCTACGTTTGGAAGGAAAAAAACCAACCATATTTTGATCCTCTTGATCATTCTTTATGATAAAAATATAATCTATATTCCTTTGATGCAATGGTGTGAAAAATGGTATGTGAGCAATGGAAATATTTAAATGACTGTTAAATAATGCTTAATCATCTTGAAAAGACAATATCAGCTTTGCATAATTTAACTGAAATCAGAGCCTAACGTAGTTTGTAAAAGCGTACTCATGAACATTTTTAGAACGAGTGTACTCTGCCCACATCTTCAGGAATGTGTACAGATACTGTTATAAACATTTATTATTTTAAAAATTCTGAAATCCTAAATTCCAAGTAGGTGTGCAAGAAGTTCTGTCTCCTACAATAACAGAATTACGCACTTTGGCTTTAAACGGAAGGACTGAGGTTGTCAATCTGATTGAAGTGTGCTTATTTCTGGTAATAAAACAATGTCCTAAAGAACGTAACTTGACTTGTAAATACCCTCTGGAACAGAAAAAGCAAGGAATTAAAAGTAAAAATGTGTTTTTTCTTAAAAAAAAATAATATTGCAGCTGCTATACGATCATCAAGAGAGGGTAAAGCTGGAACTCCTTTTTTCTTCATGAACCTTTCAGTGCTTTCTCAGTGAAAATTTCAGTTTCTGAGCATAATGTTAAGATGTTTTATACTAGAAAATGCATGTAATTAAGAAATGGCCAGCAACGCAAACACCGTGTGCGCAGGAATGGCGGCATTCTTGTTTCATTGTTCAAAGGCAGCTTGCTCTACCACGCAGCTGGACGTACTCTACTATGGGGCACATGGTTGAGCCATTGACGGAGAGAGGCCAAGAAGGATTCAGGGCTGTGAAAAGGAGAAGTGGCTTGGAAACAGAAATGATAATCCTTGTGTTTTTCAAAACCTGTCCAGCAACTTGGTTCTCCTGTGATCTCCCGCGCGGTGGCTGATGACATGCTTTTAAATCCCGAGCGCTGCAGTTTCTCCTGACTGCACACATGCACACATTGTCACAGGTCCCTCCTTCAGAAAAAGAAGTGTTATCCCATTGTCCATTTTACAACAGGAAATGTTGAAGTCAAGATGCTCAGTGGACCAGGGTGACATTTATGGGTCAAGATGCACATTCAAATGCAAGCTGATTTTCACAGCAGGGATGTGAGACACAATGACACCTATAAGCAAAGCCCTAAGCACTGGGTCTGAACATGCTCTTTTTTCTTTTTTTTCTTCTTTCTTTTTTTTCTTTTTGGCTGGATACAGCATATCAGTTGGTTTCTCTCGGGAGAAAATAACTTCACTTTGGGGGATTTCAGTAACATGAAAAGAGAAAAGAAGGTTTTTTGGATTTCTATCATCCACTTGAAAAAAAGTCCTGAAATTTTACTTGTCTGATTTGCACTGTTAAGACAAGCTGCACAGAAGAGTCAGACGCTTTGTGACCCAGCTTGTGAGATCTCTGCCATTTGGCTGTTAAATCTGCGTCTTGCTGCTTGGTCCTTTCCACAGGATGAATTTATCTGATCACCTTGTGTTTGTGGAACAGAGAGACGCAGGTGACACTCTCGGTGAAAGTCTCGGTCCTTACCTAATACAGTTTTTTTGAAATCAGGGGATCAGAAAACAGGGACAAATAGTTGTCCCAAAGACATCTTTTAATTTTTTTTTTCTTCAAAAGAATTCTATGGGAATTTTCGGAAAAGAAAATAAGGAACCAAAGAGATCAAAGTCTTGGTAGTGAGGGAGGAAAAGGTCTCTACCTTCACTTTTTGAGAAATTGTTTTGATTGGGTGTTTTCTCTATTTTAAAAAAAAAGTGTAAGCATTAAACGAACATAAATTTTTAATCATATAAAATGAATTATTAACATGTTGAACTGATTAATTTCATTGAAATGGAAAAGCAATTTAGGAAATTCTTCTACCTTTATCCTACCAGGAACACAACTTGTGTTTAACTCATCTCACATTAGGATCAGTCTCCCTGGAACTGATTTTGGAATCAAGGGCTTTAATGGGCCTGACTAACTGAGGAACCTACACGTCACATTTCAGAAGTCCCGGAGGAAATGAGGACCTTCAGTTTCTCACCGGCTTTCTATGAACCCCAGGCACTTTCAACAACTTTTAGATGCTTAAAGCTTTCCCAAAATTTGTAATTTTAAACCTCTAATATTTGGCATGAATTCAAGCTATACTAATAAATAAAAAACTCTTACAAAATTTACTTTTATATTGAATTACTATCTTCCTTCTCTCCTCCTACATACTATTTTTTTAATACATATATATTCGGTTTATGAGGACAGTGTTTTCGTTTTCAGTTTTTGTTGATACAGAAGCAGAAATCTGAGCAGCTTATTTTCTAACTCATATTTTATAGCTTTTGATAATCTTATGAGGTTTTCTATTATCTTTTCTTATTTGGCTCTGTAAAGTCACAATTTTTCTTTGAAAATATTGAAATCTATGCAAATAATCATTCTGTGAGCATTGCACATTTTGTCATCGCTACTGAAAACGTCTGGTTTTTAGTCCATTATTCAAGGAGCATGGGGGGAAATAAACCTCGTTTCTGTGAGTATCTGAACGTGGAGCATGGCAGCATGCTTCTAAAAAACATGAACATGATCTTTACTATGTTCGAGAAAACAAATGTAGTAAAGAAAAACATGACTAACCTAACTCAATTTAAAAACTAAAAACTCACAGGAAATATAATTTCTATCTTTGTTGCAAGGGTATTCCTCAATACTAGTTCCACTTGCTGTATTAGAGTATTTTTCCTCCCGACATAGTGATGTTAATTAATAAGAACCTCAAATGAGGATCTCATTTTAAGGGGGCGATATCATTATTTTCCCTACAGAAAGCTTACAGAATATGTCATGTCTCTTTTTTAAATTATTGCATCAGGAAATAAGGGATAATTATGTTGGCAGCATACTTCTTTTTTCTTTTAGATCGAGCAAGATGTCAGGTGGGAGGTACTGCCAAACAAATTCCATGACGAATTAGATGATGTAGTATGTATGAAATCTAAAGAATCTTCCACGTTATAAAAAGTCCAAACATCTCTGCCACAATTATACGTAAACTGGAAAGAGGAGGGGAAAAAAAAGTTCTTTGTATATACACTTATTTCAGTAAAAACAAATCCAGTGTGGCACTGGCAAGTTCACAGCCACCATGGGAACATTTTTAGCAGAACAATGCTGGTCATTTGGAGCTGGGCTGCCAACATTTCTGCATAATGCTTATTGGCATTTCAGTCATTTCACCACTTGGCATCCACTAAGTTCAAAAGCCTGTTTGTAACAGTCGTCTTCATTGTACTGAGGCTCCACAGAACAGCAAAACTAGTTTGCCCTCACCCAGCAAAGGGCAGAGTGACTCAGAAGAATATGCAAAGCGATTCTACTTGGTTGATTTTCATTTGTCTCCGAAACAAAAAACTCTCAATCACTAAAATGTCATGACAAGTCAGACAAATGGTAGCAATTCCCCTGAAACTATATTTTAAAAGTTAAACCTCGTCTGAGAAAGGCCCACTACCAGATGGGGAAATCTTTACAGCATTTGCTTTTTGCTTTGTATGACATGCTTAACTTGTTAAAAAAATGAGAAACCAAAACATTTTGTAGAAAACAATTTAATTTATCAAAAAATAGCATTTTAAAATTAATGCAGGTGGAATGATCACAAATGCTAAAAGCTACATCCTTATAGATATATTTCATCTTTCTTCATACACAGATACTCGTTGCTCAACTTCCATATATTTTGTGAACACCGACATTTCTTTCAGTCACTTTTTTTAATAGTGCATGCATTTAATTATTAAATATTAATCATTTTCATAGGTATTAAAAGAATTTTCTTCAGTGTAATGAAAATATATAATATGATCTTCCTCCAAATCTGCAAAGCATCCAGGAGAGTAATGGAACTGGAGGATGAAATCTCCCCTTGCCCTACATTAGCATTTGCAAGAGTATATGATACAGATAGAAATATTTTTGCCCCAGTGCCTACCAGGTCCTCCTCAAAATATGAAACATAATTCATATATTAAAAAATCTGTAGTGATTTTTTTTATACCACATTCAAACTGCTAGGTTTGCCCAGTGGCAAAGTAGGGGTCAGATTCTAATCACACAGGGACTCTTTTCAGCTAAGCCAACTGGGTTCCTCTTTGCTTATACGTTGGAGATCAGCACTGGACCAAAGTAAATGCAGAAAAGATGTAGTTCCTTTGTTTAAACACAAGACCTTTGAGTGTATTTGTAACATAGATAAACGTATTTCCAAGCAGGCAAACAAACTTAGAGCTCTGCTAAAGAAGTAGGGCTTTTTTCTTTTCACAAACTAATGACAATTGATAAACTTGAGGTACAAGAGCTATTTGTCACCTAAAAGCATGCTACACTTATGGCCTGTCTCTGATCCGTTCCACTGGGTACTTCTCAATTTTGAAGGCCCATAGAAAAGTGAAGGATTTTGTTCGGTATGCTTTCTGAAAAAGTACATGATTTTCCAAACCTGTCATTAAAGCATGTTAAGATAGAAAGTGTTCAGAATAGCTGTGTGAGATCTTTTTTAATAATACCAACATATTGTTCGTCCCTGGTCTGGTGGGTACTCTTTAATGGGATCCATGTCTATGAGGGATAATCATTGGAACACGTTTCCTTTTTAATAAATATATTTATATGTTATTTATTTCGGTAGTCTGAAGGCTCCAAAAATAGCTCTTGGTAGAGTCTTTACCCGTAGAGAGTGACGCATTGGAGAAGGGTACAGGGAGAGAGGAATCTGCATGGTTACACCCTTACAGAACAGACTGCATTGGACTAGATTATCTGCCTGGTTTTGCTTTTGTCAAGACAGATTTCTTCAGACAGGATCTGGAACAAATGAGTGGCCAGGGACAGAATGAGGGGAAGGCAGGCCTGTGGCACCATTGGGACTAGGAAGTAATGGAGCCACCATCCCTGGAGGTATTTAAAAGACGTGTAGACGTGGTGCTGAGGGACGTGGTTTAGTGGTGGACTTGGCAGTGTTAGGTTGACGGTTGGACTCGATGATCTCAAAGGTCTTTTCCAACCTAAATGACTCTATGATTCTAAGGGCCCCGGCTGGGCTGAAATGGCGTCCTGGGCCTGTGGGCAGGGTGGGAGAGGCTGGACAGGGACACTGAGCCTGGGTAGTGCCCACAGGGCCTTAACAGAAAGTTGTTTCCCAAGTACAAAAAAGAGGTTAGGGTGCCATTTGATACAACTTATTCATTACAACTCTGACCCGGGAGATAGGGGGTCAACACTAATTCAACATTTTCCTCATCTTAAGATCAGCAGAACGAAGTCAAAAGCAATACCTCCTTCTCCTGGCAAGGAAAGAGCGGCAGGTGGGCTTCTGAGGCACCAGTGGCAATAGGCAAGAATCAGCATTTTTCCAGTCCTATATGGTCCCCAAAGCTGGGGTTTTTTGTTTGGTTGTTGAGGTTTTTTCTCTATTTTTTTTACAGACTTTTAAAAACAGACAAGAGAAGTGCCTTATGATTTCTGGTGTTCCCAGATGTAGGCAATAGACAAGGGGAGGAACTTGATGGTAAATTACTGAATGAGGCCCCAAACCTACACGTAGAGAGGAATGAAGTTAAAAGAAAATGACACCACTATTAGCGCAAGGTGTAGGAAATCGCTGGGGTGACCAGTGGGTTCCAATTCCACGCTTTCCCTGTGATGGTTCCCTCCCTCAAGCCCCTGTAGAGCAGTAACATCCCAGAAGAAAGCAAATGGACATGCAGACGGCAAACTTCATGCTGCCACACGCCACATTAACCTCTTGTGGGCATTGCTAACAAACAGGGTGGTGAGTGGCATCTGCCGGTACCCGCTTTATTTCAGCTGACCTGCTGTATTGCTGTTACCAGCGGATCACTGCATACAAATTGTGATGGGCAAATTTACGCCAAATCATGATGTGAGTGACATGTCATAGCCCAAGCCCATTAGCGCAAGAAAGTATTTCTTTTCTAGGAACAGCATCTGGCTTACGTTTAGAGAAAGACAAGCTATGTGTTACTATGAGAGGGTCCAGCGTAGGGCAACTAAGATGATTAAGGGATTGGAGCATCTCCCTTAGGAGGAAAGGCTGAGAGAGCTGGGACTCTTTAGCCTGGAGGAGAGAAGGCTGAGGGGAGACCTCATTAATGTTTACAAGTATCTAAAGGGTGGGTTGAAGGAGGATGGAGCCAGGCTCTTTTCAGTGGCTCCCAGTGACAGGACTAGGGGCAATGGGCACAAGCTGGAACAGAGGAAGTTCCGATCAAATACACGGAAAAACTTCTTTACAGTGAGGGTGCCGGAGCACTGGCACAGGCTGCCCAGGGAGGGTGTGGACTCCCCTCCTCTGGAGATTTTCAAGACCCGTCTGGATGCAGCCCTGAGTGATGTGCTCTGGGCAATCCTGCTTTAGCAGGGGAGTTGGACGAGATGATCTCTAGAGGTCCCTTCCAACTCTGAAATTCCGTGATTCCATGATTCCGTGATTACTAGACATAATGATTTGGAAACCGTAAACACAAAACTAATGAGAGAAAGGGTACACATGTGTGTAAGTATGCTTGCCATGTAAGTGGTTTTTGAGACAGGTAGTAAAATGTGCCTGATTTGTGGACTTATGAGGACTCACCAGGGTATCAGTTAGTTTCTGTATAACTTGCACATAGCCAGTATTGTCTTGCATTTAAACCAGTATCTTTTTGGCAGAAATACAAACAAATCTAGGAATCATGCTAATCAATATTTCGTTGTAAACAACTTATTCAGCAAGATGAATAGATTTATCTACTAACAGTTTCTACTAATGTATCAGGCACATTTCATTGTGGTTATTTTATTTTACACTTCATTGTGTGCGTCTGGTTTTTGCTCTAAACTCCTAGAAGCAATACCAAGCTCCCTTTCCTCACCCTTCCCCCTCCTCTTTCCCCTGCTCTCCCTCATCCCTGCTTTGTACAGTGCTGTGTGAACTGAAAATGCTTGGAAATATAAGAACCAAATAACCTTGTGATCCGGATAGCAAGCAGAGTAGCTGGGGAATTAAATGGTTGGTATAACACTATCCCAAGCAAAGGCGGTGTTTTTCTTCAGAAGGACCAAGGTGAGCATCCTCAATAATTGCAGTGAAAATATGAGTACTTACGGAAGTTAGAAAATTTTGTTTATAGCCTATTCTGATTATCCCTTTAGTCTCTGACTTATACACCACTAGTATGGAAAAAAAAAAATTAAACTTACATGTTTTATTTTTCTACCAGTTTTGCACAAAACTTTCCTTGTTACAACATTAGCAATTTGAATTGCCAGGCAGGGCCCTGTACAAACCGTATTAGAACAGTCCAGAACAGAACAGACTAGACTAGACTATTTCAGTGTACAACAATGATCTAGTCCAATGGCCTGACCGATTCAGGGCTCACCAAAAGTTAAAGCACGTTGTTAAGCACTATCCCGCTACTCACCTCCCAATTTATACTTGTGCCCAACATTACTCCATCCTAGGTGCAGAATCTGGCATTTTGACTTGTTAAATTTCATCCCATTAGTCATTGCCCAATGTTCCAGTCTATCTAGATCCCTCTGCAAGGCCTCCTGTCCCTCAAGAGAGTCAAGAGCACCTCCCAGTTCGGTATCATCAGCAAACTTGCTAATGGTGCATTCAATTCCTGCATCCAGATCGTTGATAAACACACTGAACAGCAGCAGCCTAGAATAGAGCCCTGAGGAGCACCGCTGGTGAGTGGTCACCAGCCAGATGTAGCCCCATTCACTACAACCCTTTGAGCTCTGCCCTTCAGCCAGTTCTTCACCCAGCACAACATAAACTCATTCATCCTGTAGCTGTGCAACTTGTCCAGAGGATGCTATGAAGGACAGTATCAAAAGCATTACTAAAATCCAGAAAAACTACATTTACTGCCTTCCCTTCATCCATTAGGCAGGTGACCTTATCATAGGAGATCAAAGTAGTTAAGCAGGACTTTCCTTTTATGAACCCGTGTTGACTGTGCCTGATGACTGCATTATTCTTTAAATGCCTTTCAATAGTACACAGTATAATCTTCACAATTTTTCCTGGAACTGAGGTTAGACTCATGGGTCTGTAGTTCCCTGGGTCTTCCCTCACCCCCTTTTTTGTGGATTGGAATAACACTGGCTGCTTCTAGTCAGCAGGGACCTCCCCAGGCTCCCAAGATCTTTGGTAGATGATCGAGACGGGTCCTACCATAACATGCACTAGCTCCTTCAGAACTCTGGGATGAATCCCATCAGGTCCCATGGGCTTGTGAACATTCAGCTGATATAGCTGGTCCCTTACAATTTCAGTGTACACAAATGGAAAGTCACTGTTCCCACACTTGTGGTCCTCGGACTCAGGGTACTGGGCAGCCCAAGGTCTATCAGTATTACTAAAGACTGAGGCAAATAACGCATTGAATGCCTCCACTTTTTCTTCATCCCTATTAGTCCATCTTCAACAAGTGTCAGTCCAATGTTTTCTTTAGACCTCCTCTTGCTATTAACATACTTTAAAAGGCCCTTCTTGTTATCTGAAACAATACTGGCCAGTTTCAACTCTAATTGAGCTTTGGCCATTAGCTTTGGCCTTTCATGTCTTTTCCTTGCATATATGAACCACAGCTCTGTACTCTTCCTGCAAAATTTTGCCTCATTTCCAGAGATCATACAGTTTCATTTTTCTCTTGATCTCCATGAGGAGTTCCCTGTTCAGCCACCCTGGTCTTCTGCCCTGCTTGTTTGACTTACAACACAGTGGAATTGCCTGCTCCTGTGCTTCTAAAAGGTGGTTCATAAAGACTGGCCAGCACTCATGGACTCCTAAGCCCTCAAAAGAAGATTCCCAAGGTACTCTGCTAAGTATCTCCTTGAACTGTTTGAAGTTTGCTCTGCTGAGGTCCAGGGTAGCAACTCTGCCGTCTTTTTTTCTCATTACACTGAAAATTTTAAACTCAACCATTTCATGATCACTGTGGACAAGGCAGCCACCTACCATCATATCCCCTACGAGTCCTTCTCTATTCACAAACAACAAGTCTAGGAGGTCATCTTTCCTAGGTGGCTCACTGAGTACCTGTGACAAGAAGTTATCTCCTACAAACTTCAAGCATTTCCAAGACCTGCTCGTAACAGCAGTATGATATTCCCAGTAGATGTCTAGGAAGGTGAAATCTCCCATAAGGATGAGGGTTACTGATGCAGAAATTTCTCCTAACTGCCTACAGAAGAACTCATCAGTGTTTCCATCCTGGCTGGGCGATCGGTGGTAGACACTCACTGTAACATCTCCTTTGTTTTCCATCCCCCTAATCCTTGCCCAGAGGCTCTCGACCACATCATCACTACCTGTAAGGGCTGTGCAATCAAGCTTCTCCCTTACATATAGTCCAACACCTCCACCTCGCCTGCCCTGTCTATCCCTCCTGAACAGCTCCTGAACAGCCTGCAGACCTCCATCGCAGCACTCCAATTGTTTAAATTTTAAATTATTACTTTTTCTTGCTGCACACTTTGGACAAAAGTGTACCTTTCTCCTAGCATCTTTCCTGTCAGATAAGGAACAGCAAGACAACAGCTCTGGATACACTTCCTTCTGAAAGGTCTACCTTCCAAGAAGTGCTAAGAAAGGACACAGAACAGCTCAGAAAGTTTCTCCTGCACACAAAAAGTATTTGAGCTCTCACAGAACTGTGGCTCCTTAATCTAAGGCTTATAGGGAATTTACAAAGGGCACATTCTCTTCTGGACATGCCTGTAATTCCCATTATCGTCAATGGGGGTTATAAGCAAGTCGTAACAAAGAATAAACCCTTGTGTGTTAGCACTGCCCCTGTTTAACAGTGTCTAAATCAATACCAATGATTTGACAGTTTTACTTTCAATATATTCTGACTCATTTGAAAATCAGTTTGCACTTAACTAATGAAAGAGTACATTTTAATCCTCCTAACGAAAGGCTATAGAACAGCCACTGGAGCCCGAGCCTAAACTGACAAAGTCAATAGGAAACTTTCATTCAACTTTAGAGAACTTTGGATTGGTCCCTTAATGAATAACACACAGTTCAGCCCTGCTAAAGAGAAAAAGATTGCACACAGAATGCAACGCTACTCTGACGCTTAACCTGGCAAAACACAGCTGCTGCTTTAAAGGGAAATTTTCCATATACCCTGTTCCAGACTTCAGAAAACATAGCTAACAACATACAGTACCCTGGAGTTTAAAAAACCAATGTATGTATAGGGGAGGGAAAAAATACTAAAGGAACTTAAAATGTTACTGTTCCTTCCTGTGCCCAACATATTTCTCCCAACACAACTCTGTTTTATTTCTAAAAAAATATAGTAAGCATCAGGCTGGAACAAAAAAAAAAAGAAAAAAAAGACCACGGAGCAGACAACTATGCATAAAGACATTTGTACAGGGAATGTGGAATTTTATTCCTCATACAAGTCATTTTCCAAACTGTGTTGGAAAAGATGAGAGGCAGAGGAATGTGTCCACACATGAGATTAGAAAGTTAGAACAGATTTACAATATAAAGGCCCTTCTGCTGTCTCAAGATACAGCTATTTAAGGCAGCACAGCGGCTAAAATATTCTTAACAGGATTCTCCCCCAAGGAAACATGAACGCAGGACTCCCAAACAATTTCTTATCTGAGTTTAGTCATGGATGCAAAGATGATCTTACAACCTCAGTGTAATATGGGGCAGGGTTCCATTCAACTTGCATTAAAATGTACACAAACTCTGTAGAGACTTATTTCTGACTAGACACCTTGACATCATCTGGAATACATGTAGTATCTCTGAAATTTCAGCAGTAATCGCACTTCCCTTTAAGCACTTATATCTTCTGTTGTTATTTCATGCTTCACACCAATTTTTAAAAGAAAATTATTGTAACGCTAAAGTTCACTGGCTGAAAAAGCAAAGTTAATATTGTTCTTTAAAAAAACAGCTCTCGATTCAATTCAGTTGAAGGAAGTGCTTCATTCCTTTAAAATAATTTTATTCTGAACATTTCTTTTCATAGAGAACATTACCTACACATGTTAGGAGATCACTGTCTATAAATTATGTACGACAGAAATAGTAGTGTATAATAGCTCTACTTAAATAAATATGTATTATTTATAGTGTCACAGGTGAAGTACTAAAATGATACAGTCTGCCAAGAATCTTATTGCAAAAATAACTTGTCCTAAATGCTGAACATGTGTAGTACTGGCTTTTTTCCCTGCTATTTGGATATTTTTAGTAAAATTGTAATAAAATATTTCAAAATAAACACTGCATTATTAATGTACTTCTTATTTGCCCTAGGGCAGCTCTGGCATGAATCTATCATTTAAATTCTTTGCTCTTCTTACATTACATACAATGGAGCTGGTCCTGATCTCATTTATATTACTTTTTAAACTGGTGGAACTTCATGAACGTTATAGAAACTGCTCCTGATCTACACCAGATGACACGACAGACAAATGAGGCGTAGCTTTCCTGTACCGGCCTCTCTGTTGTGTTTCTATTTCTAAATCAGTGCTGAAAGCTGAAGTAGCACATGCAGTATTTAATGCTCTAAAATGAACTCCCATCAATATCTTTGCCCTATATTTCTGCTGAAAACTGTACCGGCGCTATAACAAAGCAAGGCACCGTCTCTAGCATTCCTGGTATTTCACAGAAAGAAAATGTGTCCTGATTAATTTATCTCTAATTACACAAATTCTTTATACTTTCAGCACTTGTCATTGTTTGTGATAAGAACAACAGGATCAATCAATTTAAAATGGGACTAAAGTACATGGTTCTTAAACTACATTATAGATCTCTCTCCTGTTCAGAGGGGATTAATGTATCAGTATCACTTTGTAGTTTGGGGCACTAATAATCTTGAATTACCGGGAAAGAAAACATGGCAACAAATCGGTTGCTTTCTTCAGTCGCTGCCACCATGCTGAAATTAAAAGATAAAACTTAGGAACATGCCCCCCAACCTTCATATAAGTGTTTATGTATGCTCATTAAAGATGCTTGCTCGTTCATTAAAAGTGTACAACGCTTCATTCATCCAGATAGTATAAATCTATAAATTCAGTCAATTTACCTGCAATTAGAACACTCATATATCAGCTCTTAGTAAGAAAGCTTTCAGTTTTCCACATATTATATAGCTAAAAAAATACATAGATTTTAAAACTATTATTATTAATAAGCTACATTTCTTGTTGTTAATGCCCTTAATTAAAGGGCTCAGGGTCTGTTATGGTGATCTGCAGGTACCTCTCCAAGTTTTTGGCACATCTCTGCAAGCAAGCAAAGCGATGGAAATCAACCCACGCAGAACCTGATGCGCACATCTGGAGGTTTCCAGATCTGCCATCTTCAGTGTTCAGCCAATCACTTACCCAGTATCTAAATTTAAAAATGTGCTATTGGTTCAAGGTGCCTTATTCTGGATGCCAACTGCACAGCAAGATATTTGGGAGTTTTCCAGCTCGGTTTTCAGAGTCTGGCCTCGTTAATTGAGAACAGCATTTTCTGAAGCACATTTGTAATTATACTGTTAGAAGACATCATAACAAATAATCGCAAAGACGGTAATGCATTCGTCAGTTCTTCAAAGTTGGTTACATAGGTAAGATCATTAAGTTCTTTTGCAGTGTCCTCTGGCAAGCGTAGGAAAGACAACACTGCGCTGCATTCAAGTCAGTGAAATGAGGGGTTTGCCATACACTTGCTTTCAGACTATCGCACCCAACTCAGCATTTTAATATCACTCCAGTCAAACCATGTTGTGCAGAATCTAGGAAGCCAAAGAATGCAGAATACCCACCTAACACACACTGTAACAACAGTTTCAAAAATTAATAAAACAAGAATCCAGTTTTCTTATTCTGGAATAATCTCCATTTTTGTAAGAGAGAATAAAGAGTAAAATGATTATGATCGTAATATTGACTTTATTGTTGCTGAAAAGTGACGCCTCTCTTCTGAAATTTCATCTAGTTGGTATAAAAAAACCAGCACATTTTAACCTTTAAACAGCATTAGGCATGTGGACTAGGAGAAGAATTTTATTTGCACTCTTGATGAAAATGTTTCATGAGATTAAAATGTTTTAAAGATTGGTCTAGATCCACCTGACATTCCTCTGAATAACATCAGCCCAGCAATCTTTATGATAGGAGAACATGGGTTGAAAATTTCTGTGGAAAAAAAAGTAAATCTAATCCCTTAATCTTGGAGAACACTGGTTATACTTCAGGGCATTTCCATTTCTCATACAGCTTTCACGTAAGGTAGTGAGACAACAGGACCAAATCCTGTTGCAGATAATACAGTCATATCAATGTTACACTCTCTTTCAGAGACTTAATTTTCTAAACCAAAACTTTGCGCACATGTGTAAGCATACAGTTAAACGAGGCAGCAGTGTGTGCTGCATATACGAGAAGATCTTTGTTGGATCTGTCTTCTATAGGATGTCTGAAAGCCATGTGTTTAACCAACCCAACCGGAGACGCTAGTCTATCCACCTCGAGGGATTCAATACTGCCCACCTCCTAGCAAAGTCCAGAGTTTCTTATTCCCTCTCCCCACACAGACAACGTAAGGCCCCTTGTCTGACATCTGTGTGAGTTCCTATGATCTCTCTGTGACACCAGTCCCTCACTCCCTCACCATCTTTAGCTCTGTGAACCCAAAATCCATTCCTCCTTTATCCAGGGTTGCTTTCTCTTTCCATCTAACCAGGAAGCAGAGAGCCCTAAGGTCTTCCCTCCCACATTCCGCCACACTCCCATCCTCATCCAGCTTTTGATTTGACAGTATCCCACCGCCAACACTTTTTTTTTTTCCTTTCAGTGTGACAAAAATCTGTTTGGAAGATGGGCAAAACTGATGGCAGCTGTGCTGAAAAGCCTTGAAAGAATGCTGCTGAGGGCTTTGATGCACTCTCAGCACCAAAAAGTACTTAAGGATATAACCCTGCTATACAAGTAGCAAAGACCCACGTATGTGACTTACTTTCCTTCTTTTCCTAGTTTTATTTATTTGTTGAACCAGTAGGGTTCTGTTCACTGACGCCTAGAACATTTCCTGAAACCTGGAGCAGATTCGATTCAGAAATACCCTTATAAAATACGCACGGAGGCGTACCGTTGACCCGAGAACAAATTCAGCCAAATACTTGAGCTGGAGAAATACAAATCCAAGAATAATTGTAGTGCTAGCCTCACAATAAAAAGAAAGCTCCATGAGTAAAAAAGCACCTTTCTTTATTTCACACTTCCTACAGCTAAATCTATAGGTAACATAAGATATTTCTCTACATTTGCTTTCTTGTTCACATGTGATTACCAAGCCTGTAAATATTCCAGCAAATTATTTTATCGAGCCTGACGTGAATATTAAGAAACAATATTTAGAAATTTGCAACACCTTTTAGAAGGAAGGACTCCATAAAATCTAGGAACATTGAGCAGCGTTAGCTACACCACGTCGTGCTTGCGTCCTCTTCTGAGGGGAACCCGATTCCCCCATCTCCATGATTCTCTCCTATTGTCTTCCAAACAATCATTTTTAAAAGCAGCAGGTTCCCCGTTAACACAGCAGTGCTAATGTGCTTCCACAGAATCGTCTGTAAGACTGAGAAATTACCTCTTCTCTTTCTTTGCCACACTAATATTGTCGCAAAGTCTCAGACGGTACAATTTGTCCCCAAAACTGTGCTGAATAAATCCCATACGAATCTGTCAAGCCAGGTCAGGTACCGGCTACACGTTACGATCAACAATCTAAGAACTTTTTTTGGCACAGGTACAGCACTGCAACAAGAGTAAATATTTTAGAACTCAGGCTGTTTCTAATGTCAGCACTTGTTACAGGTGTATCATAGAATCACAGAATGTGTTGGGTTGGAAGGGACCTTTAAAGGCCATCTAGTCCAACCCCCCTGCAGTGAGCAGGGACATCTTCAACTAGATCAGGTTGCTCAGAGCCTCATCCAGCCTGGCCTTGAATGTCTCCAGGGATGGGGCCTCCACCACCTCTCTGGGCAACTTGGGCCAGTGTCTCACCACCCTCATGGTAAAGAACTTCTTCCCAATGTCTCATCTAACCCTGCCCTGCTCTAGTTTAAAACCATTGCCCCTCGTCCTATGGCTACATGCCCTTGCAAACAGCCCCTCCCCAGCTTTCCTGTAGGCCCCCTTCAGGCACTGGAAGGCCGCTATAAGGTCTCCCCGGAGCCTTCTCTTCTCCAGGCTGAACAACCCGAGCTCTCTCAGCCTGTCTTCATAGGAGATGTTTGTTGTTAGTTTGGTGAATCTTGCCAATTTCCTTAAATCCCTAAAATCCTGAATTCACGTGCCAGTTTCAGCCTTACCATCCTTTCCTCCTACACCCTTTCCTCTAGACAAAACCTCCACCAGATTAATGTTTTTTTGGCACACCTGCTTCAGGATAAGGAGTTGAAAAGATAACAATAAAGACTCCAAAGCTGGAAAAGTCAACAAATCTCAACACACGTGGTTGTACAAAAATCTCAGGATGTTAATAAGCAATCTTATTGTGTCTCCTCCAAACCAATGAAGCCTAACAACAGTAATTACTCTACCTGTATAGCTCTCTTTGCTACAACACATAGACTGCCGAGGAAAAATCGTATATTGGTTGTGATAGTTGACTTTTACCGTATCTGAGGAACACGTACTAAATACTATGCTCCATTCAGTTTGGTAAGAAGAAGAGGAGGGAGAAGAATTCTATTTAAAAAAATGAGAAATGAAATGGGCTGACTGGAATTACTGCGCACAACCCTTTTTTGCCGAAATAAAGCTGCTAATTGTTTGCTGTTCTATAGACTGTGCGGTCTTTCTGTTAACAGCAAAAAGTGGCCTTTCTGAAAGATTATCTGAATTAACGAAAATGCAGTTTGGAAATTACGACATAATCACGCATTACCATACAAGACATGCATTAAAATCCTGAATCAGTGTTTGTTGAGCTAAAAAGATGCTTGGTCTACAAAAAAAAAAAAAAAAAANTTTGGTCTAAAAAAAAAAAAAAAAAAAAAGAAAAAAAAGAAATAGCAAAAGCACACAACGGGACTTTTGGTCTCTGAGTGCATGGTTATAAGAAAAACTTTATGTATTATGTATATTAAAAAAAAGGGAAAGGACACAAAGTAAGAATAAAAATCTTGGAAAATTATATGAAAAAATCAACCAAACAAAAGGTTTTATCTGGCGGAAATGCTTTGCGGCACTCAAGTTCTGATGCACAGAGAGGTAAGTATCTCAATAAAAACCTGAGAAGTCAAACATGGAACTAATTCCCAAGTTCCTTAACGCTACAAGGCTGACAGCTGACATAATGTATTAATGTTAACAATAAATATATGTTTTATAATGTTCCAAACAAAATATTATTAAAATTTTTCTCAGCTATGAATAAAAATCACAGCGGCAATAGGACAGAGCCAGATGTGTTTACTCTGCCTACCAGTTTCTGAAAATTTATTAGACAATTGGCAGTGCTTTGCTTTTCACAGAATCATAGACTCATAGGGTTGGAAGGGACCTCTGGAGATCATCTAGTCCAACCCCCTGCCAGAGCAGGGTCACCCAGAGCAGGTTGCACAGGAACGTGTCCAGGCGGGTTTGGAATGTCTCCAGAGATGGAGACTCCACCACCTCTCTGGGCAGCCTGTGCCAGTGCTCTGCCACCCTCAAAGTAAAGATGTTCCTCCTCATGTTGAGATGGAACTTCCTACACTCAAGTTTGTGCCCATTACCTCTTGTCCTGTCACTGGGCACCACTGAAAAGAGCCTGGCCCCATCTTGTTAAAGGATTTTTTACTGTACATTTTTTACTGTAAAAGTTCCTTTATAACTAATCAGAAATGATAATATGAATGAAAAGTTTAAGAATTAAGCTATTAAATGCCCACTGCACAATCTTTTATCAGTTTGATAGGCACATAGTGTAGTGAATTAGTTAAGAGGGAGTTGAGAGAGCTATACAAAAAAAAAGGGATTTATCTGCCTGATAAAGCCCTGCTGCAGAAGTCCTTAGTGCTGTTCTGGATGTGGAGCTGCATGAAAAGAGAAGATTTCCTCCCCTGTTTTTAATATTTTATTAATTAAAAAAAAAACCCCAATCTTTATTTGCTTTTGTGAAGTGTGGAAAAGCTTCATTAATAAGGAAACCACTGTAAGTTTCTGGCCCTTATAACAGTTCTCCCCTGATGGCAATAGTGACATATCAACAACCAGTATTCTGCATCCTAATGGTGGTTTTCGAGCCAGCCTCATAGTTCAGACGGGGGCAGTAAAAGCTTACGCTATCCCTTTAAGGCTTTCTTGATGTCTTTTGGCATTCTTTTATAATTACAGCTTTTACTGTAAGCACTGTACTGAAGGCGTTGTGCTGCAATTGAGTCCTGCGAAGTGATTTGAGATCAGCGTAAATGCCACTTTTTAAGCAACTAAACTGGAGAACATTTAACTTTCCTTTTAGGATACAAACCCAACTAGAGCAAATATGCAATTAACTATCAAAATAAAATGCTGGTCTGGGAGATTTGGACAATTTTCACAGAATTGCATAGCAATAACTGTGTCCCTCTCCATTTCCAAATTCCCTCTAAACTCTCCAAGCCAACAACAGATTACACTCCCACATTTTTTGGCGGTTGTAAAAGTCGGGTATAAGGGAAAAGAAATATTAAGGATGAGTTTTAAGAGCTGACGACACATGGTTTGTAAGAGATGAGTATCTAAAATATTGGTGCTGTTTGCATGAACGTAATGCCTCAACAGGTATGGAACACGCTGAAGGCGGGTTTGCCAGTAAGATGGAAAGGACTGAGCAGATGTGCTTCGTACCAAACGATTTTCATATTTCAATGTGACAAAATAGATGAGCCACATAAAGCTTAATTTCAGTTGCAAATTGCAAGCTGGAATAAGTTCCAGAATAGTAAACAATTAGCTGCTTTATTTTCTTTTTAATAAGACTAAATTACCAGATAATATCTACTGGCATCAACTTGGCTAATAAAAATCTGTTTAATAGGATTTGCCATTTTTCCAGTTGCTATCATGATCAGCTTTGCATTTTGATTATCTTTAAACTTTGCCTCAATTTTCTCATAGAAAAGCTCTCAGTAGTAATTGCTTTAACATTTATTCCAGGTCAAGTGGTTAAGTATGAATAATGATGTGTCAAAAATGTACAGTAGTGCTGTCAATAGAGCAATTACCATTTAGCTGGAGATTATTATGGCACAAGAGCACATTAACTGGGCACAGTAAACAGAACAACAAAGAAAGAAGGGGCAAAGGGACCAAACTGTTTTCAAAACCTGCCAGTGTTCTACCGTGTGTGTTACTGACAGATATTAGTTGTTACATAAGAGCAATTAACTCCCCAATCAGCTTGACTTGGCAGCATTGGATTAGAATGTTTCCAATTAGAACAAGAAGTTAGAAGCGCATTTCTAGAACGTTGGCTTAATTTTTTTTTGGAATAATCTCACAATAGCTTTGGTGTTCCCGTGCACATTTTGCATTGCTGTTTGGAAAGCGATCGCCAACTGGCGTTATCCTTAGATCTTACCCAGATCACTAGGAAGCCCACTATGAAAAATACAGCATACGTCTGTCCCTGGTCATTGGTGACGGTGTAAAAGCTAATATTTTTTTTTTTTCCACATGATTTTTATAGGAGGAATGTTCTGATTTGATGTCAACTTGCAATTTAATGCATTACTGACTAACCCGAAAAAAAAGTTTAGCAGCAAGTCACAGGTTGAGATGTGTTTTTCTACGGCCTCTAATAGCTAGCAATCACTTTGGTATTATTCCTTTAATTACAGCAGCATAAAACCCATAAAGTTCTGCCTAAAAAGCTATTTCTTCAGGTATGACTTTAAACAGACCTCTAACCCTGTTAAACACAAGAACATTCCAGTCTGGCAGAGCACAGAAGTGTGACCTCTCAAGAACTGTCTCCTCCAAAAGCAGGAGACACCTGTATTATCCAGTCTGCTCAGGTTGGCTCAAGAACTAAGCAATCTCTAGAAACTCCCAAGTTAAAAATGTATGTGCCATACAGCCTCCAACTTCAAGCATTCAAAATGAACCTTTAAAAAAAAATAAAAAATGTATACATATATAAATATAAACACATATATATATATAAAAAATCTTCCTTTCTTCATATCCTATTATTCTAACTCCTCCTGTGCTCGACATGGGACAATTATGAGATGATTCAAATTAGTGAGCGTTGCTTCATTTGCCTCTGAGTGATAATTAGAGAACTTCATGACGTTCCACTACAGTTGGGTCTAGCTAGAGGTAGGAAGGCACTCCTTCCCCTGAGAAATTTCCATGTGTTTCACAATTAGATGATGCTAAACTTCCCACATGGATGTGGCGGTACAATCCCACCAGCTCGTCTCTGTATATCTAGTATTTCCACAGCTGAACAGAAATTACGAGCTACGTTGGACTCTTACAAGAAAGAGCTTTATTGAATATGCAATGCCTGGCAATTATGGTATGTCTTGGAGCACCATGTTCTGGAAGTATGTTTTCCCTATATTCAATTACAAATTATTTTAGTCAACCTCCACTGCCGAATAAATGAATTGGAAAAAAAAAAAAATGGAACTTTGTCAAGAAGGAGCATTTCATAGGAGCTTACTACCTTTTTGAGAGGTAGGGAAGAGATGAAATCTTCATTTCTACCTATGCTTCATTGTGACATTTTCCAGGAAACCAGTATAAAATATTTATAAATCAGACAATTCAGTATTACTAAAAGCGAGTAATTTGTGGCCTTGAATTATAATTATCAATACTTTTATCTTTAGGTAAATTATAAAATATCAGGCCATGTAGGTGCCATTCATGCACTTCTTCAAGGAAAGCTTATAGTGACTTGAAAGCAAACTTTTCATTGCAAATGAACCGAAAACTTGCGTTTTCCCTGCTCCCGCACCCTTACAATCTTCTGTGACAGGTTTTCTGAATGTGTCTCTCATAGAATCTGAAACTTGCTTTCGGCCCTCATGAATTTTTTTTTGGCCCATGCAATTACTGTGTTATTCTTCACACAGTGCCTGTAATAAGCCCCGTGATCTAATGACGGGCATCTTCGAAAATCAAGCGGCTACACACACTGTCCTTTGAATCCTCATTATTACCGCAACATATTGTTTCCTCTACTGAGCTTGAACAGATGTCTAACACAACTTACACAATGAAAACTGAGAAAATCACATGTAAAATGTATGAAAAGTTAAAATTATTTTTTTACGTGCCTACATACTGTAAGTCAGCAGGTGTCAATAAGCAGCAATTTGTATTGGATTGTTTCCACTTGTATTACAGTCTTCTCTGATTACAACTTTTCCTCTACTAAGACCGACAGTCAAGCAGTCTATTTTAACCTTCAGGGTTGTTAAAGGATGGAATGCATTTTTCTACAGTCTTTATAAATAATTTGAAAGACTAGGTAGCTTCTAATAGCTAGAACACTAGAGAATACGATCACTGATTCAGCTTGAGGACTGAAGGGCTCATAAGCACTTGCAAAACGTGAGAAGGCACAAACTGACATTTAAAGAGCAGCTAAAAACCATAATCCTATCCCATATACCCTGTATCTCCCCTCAGCCCATGTATATACGTTATATGAGTGATGACAGAAATTTGATTTGGAGCTCTTTGGAATTTACTGAGGAATTTTCTTCTAAAGAAAGCAAGACAGATTTCATTCTATTGATTGAAAATCAATTAAAATTATTTTGATTGAGTATAATTGTTATTATGATCTGATTGATTAAAAAACATTTACAGACTTTGCCCCATGCCTTGTAGAATCTCCTACAAAGAAATAAAATAGGGACAAGACTAGCAGAGACAGGGGCAGCTTTAAGGGGACCTGGGGAGTTCTGAAGGAAGATCTATGGAGATAGTCAAGCTAACCGCAAGAGGAAGAAGAAAACAATTCTTTAAAACCATAAAAATAGCTAAAATAAAAAATTTAAACTGTAGTAATAATAGGAAATAATTTGACAATAACTGGAGAAACCACAATCTTAGAAATACACTTCCATATGAATAATCCCATATAAGTCAATGGGAAAATTCATACACTTGAAGATTATTCTAGAAGTCCTTGTGTGCTTGCCTGTACCTTACAACTATCTTTCTTTTTAGGAGGGATTCAGTGCATTATGGTATTCATCTGATGTTTTAGATCAACAGTGATAGGTTATAACCCAAGAGATATAAAAAAATCTCAAACTATTAACTTACTGTCTTGATACACTGTTCCACTTAAATAGAAACACCAATCACATTAAAAGAGAAAGAAATAATGCATGCCTGTGGTTAAACAGAGCAAAAGAAGCAAAATACTGTGCCATACAATGTAGTTGGCTGCGCCACATCATGATTTGGAACAAATACATTCTCTCTGTGTGCAGACAAACCCAACCTGTCAAAATGATAACACTTTTCTACTCAAAATATACTTGATATGCTTAAAATACTTAAAATTCCATACATTTACCTCAGGATTATTTAATACATGTGCAGTGGGGAAAAAAAAAGAAAAGAAGGAACACACTAGAAGCTACAATAAAAGATGAAAATTTCATTAAGTAGAGGATCTCTTAAGTTTGTGTAATATTATAAAGCAAAGCAGTCTTGTACAATAATTGCTTAGCTTGCTTTATTTTTTTTTTTTTAGGTACTAACTCAAAACGACATGGATGATATCACAAATATTATTAAAAATCTCATATTAAAATTAGAAGTGTTATTTAAAGACAATATGTCTATTTGTTTATTGTTTTTATTTTGAACAAACTCATCTTTCTCTTTTCTGGAACAACATATTTATTTGCTTATATTTACTTGCAAAGATTTTTTCTCCTAGGAATTTGTTTTGCATCCTTGTGAAATAGGTTTCACTTGGAAGCAGTGAACAAACAAGATGTCAAAAAATTTCAATTATTTGCATTGCATTGAACTTCTGATAGTTATTTCAATATTAACCCTTATCTTTCCCCCTCCCAGCCTCAAAATCCAACACAATAAGGGACTGTATTTATGTTGATCAAAATGAGACAGGAGTAGGTATAGATTAAAGGAATGCTGATAACAATTACAACTGGAAAAATGTACTGGATTACATAAAAAAATTCACTAACCAATTTTAATTAAGAATAACTTGTTAGATTCTAACATATTTTTTCATGGTTTTCTAAATGGACAATGTTATACAGTAAAACCTGTGGTGGTATTTTCATATAAAATGTTGCATCAGAAATATCAAGTCTGAAGACCAAACTTTTATCCTTAACAAACCCCTTTACATCTCTCACCTTATTTTACTCTCAAATACATTAATAAAATAGGATATGAACAAACTCAATAAATGAAAAAATTAAAAGCAAACATATGCCACTGTGAAAACATTCCAGAAAGGAAGTGATATAACGTTTCCAGATGTTCTCTTATGTTGCCTGCCTGCATTTTGCTGTGTGCTAGGTACTTTGCAAATACAAAAGAAAAATCAGGCCTTGTACCACCCAGAAATCAAAATTAATAATGCAGGTAACATATGAAAACTGAAGAAGAAAGAATGTATTTGGTGTTTGCTGGATGTTCATGTAGGTGCAGTGGTGATGGGGAAGACTAGGGAAACTATATGAAGTCTTCCCTTTTCCTTTCCCCCTCGTGACACAGCTGAAGGCCAACAGCATCCTGGTCTGTATCAGGAACAGTGTGGCCAGCAGGACTGGGGCAGTGACCGTCCCCCTGTACTGGGCACTGGTGAGGCCCCACCTCGAGGGCTGTGCCCAGTTTTGGGCCCCTCACCACAAGACAGACACTGAGGGGCTGGAGCGTGTCCAGAGAAGGGCAACGGAGCTGGTGAGGGGTCTGGAGCACAAGTCTGGTGAGGAGCGGCTGAGGGAGCTGGAGGTGTTCAACCTGGAGAAGAGGAGGCTGAGGGGAGACCTTCTCGCTCTCTGCAACTCCCTGAAAGGGGGTGCAGCCAGGGGGGGTCGGGCTCTTCTCCCAAGGACCACGGTGATAGGAGAAGAGGAAACAGTCTCAAGTTGCACCAGGGGAGGTTTAGATTGGATATTAGGAAAAATTTCCTCACATCAAGGGTTGTCAAGCATCGGAACAGGCTGCCCAGGGCAGTGGTGGAGTCACTATGCCAGGAGGTATTTAAAAGACGTGTAGACGTGGTGCTGAGGGACATGGTTTAGTGCTGGACTTGGCAGTGTTAAGTTAATTGGTGGACTCAATGATCTTAAAGGTCCCTTTCAACTTAAACGATGCTATGATTCTAGAGTTGGATTTTCTGTTCTTTTATTAAAAATAGTTTCTCATCACTTTCAGATTCCTATGTTTACAAAACGAAAATATCTACCCATAGGATGCCTCTAGATGTCTAGACTATGACACTTCTTCTTGCCTCTATCCTCTCCCCGCACTTTTGTGTATCACAGGATCACAGAATCCTTCAGGTGGGAAAGGACTTCGGTAGGTCTCCAGTCCAGCCTCAAAGCAGGGCTTACACTGATTTGACACCAGGTTGCTCAGGGCTTTCTCTAGTCGGGCCAGAGCTCTCACAGGCCTTCTGGGTCCAATACTGAATTATTCTCATAGAGGAAACTCTTCTTTTTCCTAGTCAAAGCCTGTCCTGCTTCAGTTCATGACTGTTATCTCATGCACCGCCATGATGAGCCTGGCTCAGTTTCTGACTAACCGTCCTGTAGGTGCAGACACGCTGCTACTAGGTCCCCCCAAAGCCATCTCTCCTCCAGGCTCAACAAGTCCTCCTTCCTCAGCCTGTCCTCACAGCATCTTTAAAAACAAATCTTTATTGTCTTAAAATATGGTATTACAAGGGCTTTGCATACAGTCTGTTCTTATGTTCATATCCACTGAAGAATTGCTGTCACCAGCACAAAATTTAAAAAAAAAAAAATCACACAGAAAATTTCATTAAATTGTCTGAAGAATTTGGAATAGTAGCATATTAAAGTATTTTTGTGGTTTAGATGAAGAGTGCTACTTAAAAAGGCCTAAATTCTGTTTGCAAAATCAGTGGTCATACGTAGTTCGTGACTGCTTCCTAATTTGCTCATTTAGGTTACTGAATCACTGACTAAATAATTTCTATCCATCATCCAGACCTAGATGCGTTTGAATCATCCTCTCTTTGAAGAATAGTGGAAAAATAATTTCAGGCCATTCATGTGATTAGATAGACTCCCTCAAATTATTTTCCAACTGCCATTAAAATGCTACAGCATTGGGTAGGAAGACAGAGAACATCAGTTCTGGCAGTATTTTCAGGATTCAACAGGATCTAATAATCGTGCACGAAGCCCCCTCAACCACAGGATTTTTTAATAGAATATGTGCATCATTTTGCCAATAAAGCTTAAACCTATTATCACTACTGCTATGAACCACAAATTCTAAATATGCTATCTCTGTAAAACAATTAAATTAGAACAGGAACAAATAAATGAATGGAGTAGCAGGCCAAGATGCACATCAGCAAGCCCAGAGTCAGAAGACGTGTTCAGCCTCGGTGCGTTTTTATGACAGACTAACAAGATCCCCCAATGCATACATCGGATGCAGTCAGTGTTAAGTACCTTGAATCTGGAAAACTTCCCAGATTATGCATCTGCCCTTTTAGCTTGCGCTACACGGGATGAATCTGTAAAGAAGGCAATAAAAGGATGAGGCTAGAGGGCCAGGACTATGTTGTCTTATGACTAACATTTTCAAGAAGAATAAAAGCATACCAGCTTGCAGCTTGTAATAAACCAAGAACAGAGAATAGCTCTTAACATAATATTAAAACTCTATTTAAAATTCAATGCATCCAACCTTGGCAGGTGAAGAATCAACTCACTTCACCTTCTGTTTTTGACAGCTTTTTTCACATTTCACTTTTAAATGGCAATTTCTAAATTGTTTGACCCTTTCCAGTCAGGCATGCCATTCAATAATACGAACTAGCATGCATATTTTGATCGGAAAAGATTTTTGTTGTAATAAAAGCTAAATCAAACACGCAATTAAACGTTTTAGTTCTTGATAAGTGATAGTAGCAGAAGGTGATCAGGAAATGTTCCTTAAATCTTCCTGAAATGTAGCCCATTTTCTGTAGTCCAAGGATCATTTCTGAGATTATTAATTCAGAATACTACAGAAATACTGAAACATACGCAAGAGAAGGCTGCTTTTGTTCCTTACTTTTCTAACAGTTTACTTTAAAAATTATACTTTTGTATTTTCCATCAACAGTGATTTATTTTTATTTGAAAATCAAAACTCCCAGGATTGGCATTGTCCTAGAAAACGCAAAATCCTTTCTGTTCATGTGAAATTGTGTTAGCAACTTAGTTTATTTTGTATTTTTAATTCAGATTCAGGCATCAGTCATACTACTGTTTCAGGTCTCTAGGTCTGGATGACTGTACCTCTGTTTTAGGCTTACTATAGCCAATAATGATTTTAAATGATCATACGCAGACTTCAAAATGTTCCTTCAGGAAAATTAGAGTTGTCTCTTTGTTCATCTTTGTAGACTGGGAATGCCACTGTCTCTGGTTATTCACGGAATCACGGAATCACAGCGTTTCAGAGTGGGAAGGGACCTCTCGAGATCATCTCGTCCAACTCCCCTGCTAAAGCAGGATTGCCCAGAGCACATCACTCAGGGCTGCATCCAGGCGGGTCCTGAAAGTCTCCAGAGAAGGGGACTCCACACCCTCCCTGGGCAGCCTGTGCCAGTGCTCTGGCACCCTCACCGTAAAGAAGTTTTTTCTCATATTTGATCGGAACTTCTTCTGTTCCAGCTTGTGCCCGTTACCCCTCGTCCTGTTACTGGGAACCACTGACAAGAGCCTGGCTCCATCCTCCTTCAACCCACCCTTTAGATACTTGTAAACATTCATAAGGTCTCTCCTCAGCCTTCTCTTCTCCAGGCTAAAGAGTCCCAGCTCCCTCAGCCTTTCCTCATAAGGGAGATGCTCCAGTCCCTCAATCATCTTTGTTGCCCTTCGCTGGACTCACTCCAGCAGTTCCCTGTCCCTCTTGAACTGGGGAGCCCAGAACTGGACACAGTATTCCAGTTGTGGCCTCACCAGTGCAGAGTCGAGGGGGAGAATGACCTCCCTTGACCTGCTGGCCACACTCTTCCCTATGCAGCCCAGAATTCTGTTGGCCTTCTTGCGACAAGGGCACATTGCTTACTCATGGATACTTTACTGTCTACAAGGACAGTATTCATGTATTTATTATATAAACCCTTTTAGAATCATTAGAATGTGGTTTGGAAATTGCATATAAGGAAAAGCTCTTCTATCCACTTATTTTTCCGCCATCTATACTGGGAGATGGCAGCTCAGGATAAGAGGAGTATCTAGATGCTCCAAAGAGAGAAGCTACACGAATAGAAGCACACAGTTCTAACTGAAGGGCAATCGCAGGACGGGGAGCAGGCTTTTGTCTGGGTTGACAACAGAGTTAGCATTTATTACAAATGAAGCAGCATTTATTACAAATTACTGTTTCTTAAGTCATGATTCAACAGTTACTGGATATGATCCTGGAAAGGACTTTGTGCAAAGAGATGCCTGTACTCATATAAAGCTATTTGCAGTACTGGGACTCTGCACCTGAACAGGCGATGGCAACTCAACAGATTTAAACAAAGGCATTAGCACATTACTACGTAGAAAAAATAGCTCAGTAAGAACTTATCCTCTAAATTATTGAGTGTTCTCTCCCGTCAACACCGACAAGAGGAGTACATGGAACTTCGCAGCTTGATGAGCTGAACCCTTAGAAACCACAGGGCACAAAGGGTATGCTTTACTACCAAAAAGAAAGATCTATTGCAGGAATCAAGGAGGAGGTGGATATGTACATGATAAACGGCGCTACTTCCATTACATCAGTTCTCTGATCAGGAGGTGGATTTATGGTTTCCAGGTCACAATAAAAGCCTTTGGTTCTTGAGAGTTTCCAGTGTGAAAAAAAAAAACAACTTTACATTCCAGTTTAGCCCATTCAAAACCATTAAATTCACTTTACTTTAACGTAGGATGGCATTATGATTTCTGCATCCGTTTGTTTCCCCTAATAGAGGGCCTCGAAGGGGAAAAAGATGGTATTTTGCCATCTCTAACCCTAAACCTCGCATTGCAGCTATTTTCGTTCCAGGCAGTTACCATCAGCCTCCTCTTCTTCTATCTTTCATTCCTGCCTAGCATTCCATGGGACTCTTCCCACGAGAGGCAGGCGAGACTGCTTGTCCTTTGCTCTGACATCCTTTGGTTCTATTGTCAGTACTGGAGTGAACGCAGAAATCGGAGAATTTCTCCATACCTGTTACATTATTCAAGGCAGGTAAGCAAAATTGAAATATTTAAAACAAATGTTGGAGTGGCGGAACAGCACCACAAAGCAGCATTTCATAATTGTACTAAAGTACCAGATTTCCATGAGTGAAACCTTGTATCAATCAAAATTAATAAAGCCAGTTGCTAAGATATATATAATTTTACACCTGGCACTATTATCATGGTAGTTAATTTCTCTGTTTCCTTACAAATCTATTACCTCTTCTCCAGAAAAAGCTCTTAACACACTGATTAGAAATTGTAACCTTGTACATTTTATGAAACGTGAATTATGTCCCTATTGTGTTTCTAAAGAATGAATAGATGATACAATAAATCTAAACCATTGAAATTAGAATTTAAGGAGAGAGAAACGTTACAGCATTCACTTAAAAAGGTTCTATTTTCATGCCAATTATACTAAAGCAGAGTTAATTTTTGAAGTGGATTTTGCGGTATTTATCTGGGAATCTCTACTGGATCTGGACATTCTGAAGTAGCGCAAGATTAATTAAAACAATGTATTGCTTTTATGAGCACCTATGAAACTTGGCAGTTACCACCTCTCCACTGTAAATAGAAAGCAGCAGATACGTGTGAGTCATTTACTGTAGCTATATTGCTCCTGCTAATGTATGATGTAAACGATTTAACAATTACGATGATCACTAGAGCCTTAGGGAGCAGTTGTCTAACATGTTTCCCTCCGACAACAGGCATCCATCTTCCTCTTGATGTGTTGGGGGCTTTAAGCAGATGCATCATGACCCAGCACCGATCCTGTGGCTTACCTGTGGAAAACCCTACGTGTAACAAACGTAGGGAAAATAAACCCCCTAAATTACAGAGATAACTCTTATGTAGTTATGAAGCTTTGATTTAAGAGCACAAGTCTGCAAGGGGAAAAAAAGAGCTACCTGCATCCACGGATCTCTGTCTCTCCCTCTACTCTCAAATATATTTAACTCCTTAAAGTGTTTTGAGATACCACTAACAGAGAAGATGAGACAGAATACCCTGGCTGTTTTGTAAGCCTATAACTTTGCAGGTATTTCGGTGATGCTTTGAAAAATAACATCGTCCTGCTTTCCTCTTACCTACTGTTGTCCTCATAACGTTCTAGTTTTCCTCCCACAGAGATAAGGCTAAATGTGGTTAACATTTAATAATAAATGCTTGCTTTTAAATGGCTTCACCAACTAAGCAAAATTGATTTATATGCAAAAAATCAAAACAGTTATACTACGTAAAAGACTAGAACAACCATAACTACACTGTTCTAAGAAAATCAAATGATACTATATTAATAAAATTCATTAGGTAAGCATCCAAATTAAAATGACTGTCATACTAGTGTAAGTTATATGTCTTTTACTACAGATGAACAGCTTCTCTGTAGATTAATGTAAGATGGAAAGTAGAATATTTCATGGATTCCTATAAAAGAATATGAAAATCTGTATTTCTTCAGATTTAAGAAAACGGAAAGGTTAATATCAAATATAAAAGAAAATTGATTAGACATGATTTCTTTCTATGGGAAGGAGGATGACACCAAGCTGAGTGGTGCCGGGATAGGCCTGAGGGACAGGATGCCATCCCGAGGGACCTGGACAGGCTGGAGAAGTGGACCCATGGGAACCTCATGATGACCAACAAGGCCAAGTGCAGGGTCCTGCCCCTGGGTCGGGGCAACCCCCGGTATCAGCACAGGCTGGGGATGGAGGGATGGAGAGCAGCCCTGCCGAGAAGGGCTTGGGGGGACTGGGGGGGGAAAAGCTGGACGTGAGCCGGCACCGTGCGCTCACAGCCCAGAAACCCCCCGCAGCCTGGGCTGCATCCCCAGCAGCGTGGGCAGCAGGGCCAGGGGGGGATTCTCCCCCTCTGCTCCGCTCTGTGAGACCCCCCTGCAGTGCTGCCTCCAGCGCTGGGGCACCAACAGCAGAAGGACACGGAGCTGTTGGAGCGGGGCCAGAGGAGGCCCCGGAGATGCTGGGAGGGCTGGAGCCCCTCTGCTGTGAGGACAGGCTGAGAGAGCTGGGGGGGTTCAGCGCTGGCCCAGGTTGCCCAGGTCAGGTTGGACGGGGCTCTGAGTAACCTGATCTAGTTGAAGGTGTCCCTGCTCATTGCAAGGGGGTTGACTGTATGACCTTTAAAGCTCCCTTCCCACACAAACTATTCTACGATTCTAAGGGGTATATCATTTTACTCCTATTTACTGCATTTTAAAGTTTACACAGAAAACCTCTGTAAAAAACTGAATTATGATGTTAATATAGAAAAAAGAAAAGCTATGATCTGTTGAGTTATTTACAAGAAGAATCACCAGATCTTGAAGACCATGAGATTCTAGAGGTCACATTTAAAGCTGTTTTTCACTAAGATATGTAGCTAATTGCTCTCAGTTTGCTGAGCTTTAAATTGAATCCAGACACCTAGGGCATAAGTAAATCACAAGAAGGCTGTCAAAATTTTAGTATATTAAAGAAGGCAATTTTTACCTTGGAAATACATATTCTGGAGATTTGGAAAGAGTGGGTAATACGTGTGACAGTCTCTAAATCTCCTGAAGTACAGGAACTTCAGTTCGTTTTGCAATGAGTGGTAGAAACACAGTGCCAATATGGATCACTCAAGTCAGCGAGTCTAGTTCTCTAAGAAGCAGGCAACAGAACAGGATTTTTCTATTTCTGAGTAAACCCATTTTTTCTTCTTGTTTTCAGAGTCCATAGGTCTTTGTCAACATCCTGTACTAAATGCAAGGTCTGTAGGAAAGACCAAAAGCTACAAACACCCTATGACACAAAAAGAGAGTAGGAGGGATTCAGGACACTGCCGATGGATAAAGGTACCGCAACAATGAAAAATCTGTGAAATAGAATTCCTGAATGACTCTAGGGAATATTGCTTATTGCACATTTTAGAAAAGATGAGGCCTTTAAAACGAAGGTCCTTGTAGAAAAAATAATCTTTGAAAATAAAATCCGGTAACTGCTTTAAACCTGAACAGACCATATCAGCCAGGAATTCAATTAAATTTAGGATTCAGTAGGAGCAACAGGACAGCCTACATATGTTTTTTTGGCTGTGGACAAGTCCGTGCTTCAGAGGCAAGAAAACATTGTCCCAGTTCTTTTCTTACACCAAAAAATGCACATGAGGGGAAACAAAATCTGTTTTCCTATGCCCATGTGAAAGCAACACAAACAAATAACAATGCAGTCTCTATTGGACCCCCTTTGGATTTTTCAGGACCTTAGAAATCCAAAAACTCATAGTCCAGGTGTAATTTTATATCTCTGAGAATTCTCCTACATACTTCCATAATCCCTTCTACATGCTTATCAGACACCATCTAAACCAGTTTTGGTATCTTGTACCTACTGCCCTATTTGAAGATTATAGGGACTTCTGAACTTCACTCTTTAGATGGTTGGAAACCCAATTTCTGATCTAAACTTACTCATGGCAAATTTCACTTCCCTTGATTATTGGACAATTTTACCCTTTAATCCAATTAATTTTTATCCTGTCTTGGCACTTACTCACCCCCAACATATGTCAACAAAGAAATATTATATTGCCTTTACATCTTGATTTACATAGGTTAAACAGAGCTTTTAAAAAACTCAATTTAAAAATAGATATGCTTTCCTCTGGATTTTTTTCTGTTTACATGCATATCTCTCTGTACCTGCACACAACATCAGATATTTGAAACATGCAATGACAGTTCCCTCTCTTTATTGAAAAATAACTTGTTAAGAGATCTTAGAATTGTTCTAGCTTTTACACAGCTGCATCATGCTGGAATTCAGAGTTACCCTCTGACTAGGTCCTAGTTTTTTTCTATTCCATCATTCCTGACCTTACAGCAGAAAATCTTTGATATAGAATGTCTACATATATATTCCACTTCTGTAGTACCCACATACAAGATTAAAATAGTTTAATTTGCAGCATCTGTTTGTTGTTCCTTACTGTTGACTTAAGGCATTATCTTGCACCAACACACGTCTAGGTACGGAAGATTAACCGATCCACAGCTTCTCTGAACCTTTCAATTTACACTAATGAAACCCCGACAGCGGCGTGGAAGGGAGAACAGGTTACAAAGTACTCACAGACAACACGTCCCATAAAACTGAGTTACAAGTGGTATCTTGCTTCCCTTTTTCATTTGAATTTTAAAGTCTCCTGTTGCTGTCACAATGAGTTTGTCAGAAATAAAGGAAACTAGTGCGAGTCTACTAAAAGGCAGTCCAACACAGGTGTACCAAAAAGGACGTCCAAATAAGATGCCTTCACTAGATAGTAGTGACAGACAGAAGTGTGAACGTCGTATGTGACAGCTTTGTAGACGTTACACAAAGGGAAACTTTTGACAGAGGTTTCTAAGTCTGAGCTATGAATACGGTCTGATGTTCCTAGGAGACTCCAATTAAGCTACATCATACGCTAACTTGCTACAACATTACACCCATTATGAGATTTTATGGCTGATAACAGCAGCAGGCCTCTTTTATCAACCTGCAATGTAAATAAAAAATCTAGAGGAAAATCAGTGTGGGCTTATTCTTTGTAGGTAGAAAGACACAGAACAATAATTTTATCTTTTTAAGGCTTCCATACCTGAAATTAATATGACTCCAGGAATAATGCTGGGACAGGTGAGCTGACTCAACTGATAATATAAAGTTGTACTTGGAAGAATTGCAGAATGTAATTTAAAAGTAATTTCATCATTATAAAAAACTCTCAACAGTGGTAAATTATAATGACGGTGTAATTCATCAGCTCTGTGTGCTGAAGCAGCTGTCATGAGAAAAGCTCTCTTAAGGCAAAAATGAAAATGATGCTATTGGTTCAACTGGAAATTCCTAAAACTGGTGAATATCAAACTAGGGTCTCATAAGGATGGCAGTTCCCAAAAAGAGGAAGAGGAAGATGAAATGGGTGTAATCTCCACTACATCATTTTGAAAAGAAGGTGGAAAAATTTTGGCTGATGCTGCATTTGAAAGACTGAGAAAAAGATCAGCATAAATTCAGACAGAAACATCCCCTGTGTCCTTGAGATACAAGAGAAGTGTCTGTGAATAAAGCCTGGGTGGGGAAGATGGAGAAATCCTCTGAAAGACAAATGATTGATCTGTTTGCATTGTTTCTTATTTGGCTTATTATTTGGCTATAGTATTCCAGCCTTCCTGGAATACTATATACAAGTTATTCTTTATATAAAAGTTATTATTCCTATCATTATTATTCAGAATAACACTCATTATAGAAGTTATTCCTAATAGAAATAAGCTACAGATTCTGCTAGTTTTTCACTACAGAAATAAAATCCCTAGACAGGTAAGGTAAATACAAACCTGTAAAGAGTTGTTACTTTTATAACAAAAAAAAAATTAAAAATAATTCTCTCAAGGGAATGTTCTTCAAACATGACTTGGACCCTTTCTAGCAAGCTTGAGGATTCGAAGCAGCATGTGGCAGCTTTTAACACAGGTCAGTTACTGCGCCCCAAGGCAGTCATCCAACCTCAACGCGGTGACAATCGCATTTGCTGTGCCTGCAGCTTGTAAAGGTGTCCTTCCTTTAGGTAGTTTTTTTACAATAAGTGGTCTAAAATCATCCTTGTGGTAGGAATAAACCTAACCTATCAATACAAGGACTTCAGTCTAGTCAAAACAATCATACTAAGAAAGAAAATGTCATGGATACCTACATACAGCTATAAGCACGATAAAAAGTGTATTTCTCTGTACTAATAAAGTTAACATTTTGGCTTTAGATTAAAAGTGGCAATGGAGCTTTTTCTTGAATTATCCCAACAAATAAGATACTAGAGACAGAAACAAAAGGTCTACTCAAAATCTCCTTGTCACTAGCATTGAAGTTGGTATCGAAAGCAGAAAAAAATAGAACCAAGCATTCAAAGAAGGTATAAATATGGCAAGTTAAAATAGAATGCACTGCCCACCTTTGGTGTGTAAGAATTATACCCTAATAAAGAGCATGAACTGGTTACTCAGGAATGGAAATCCATACTCTCCAATGCAATGAATAGTCTTGACATAAATAACTACAACCTATGAGACATATGAAGGAAAATTTAGAATAGAATCAGAAGTACGTGACCTGCATTGAGAGATGTTATAGATTAACAAAACAAAACAAAACTGTTATTACAGCATTTCTTTTATGTCTACAATCTAATCTATTGATCCTACCTTTTTCAAAAGCTATTTCAAAAGCTACCTTTTTCAGCGAACTGAAATTTCAAGTCACTGTGATGTGACAGTATCTTACCAGCACGGAGATCAACCTAACCTTCATTTTTCTTGTCAACAGATATTTTCGTTTTTCTGTTTACACTGTCTAATTTTCAATGTGCTAATGTCTTTGAACAGTATACCAGCTTAGTTCGACCCTGAATGTATCTAGTGAAGGTCTAATTTTTGTCATTCTCTGGGAAAAAAGTTCGTTTGTATCCAAGCCAAAATGCCCAAGTCTTAGAACTTTGTGTCACAACTATTAGGGACCGTGACCTAGGACAGTGTGTAGCTGATTGTAAGACAGATAGGTCTCTACAAGGTGTATTACTTGAAATTAGGTAAGACCAACAGAAGAAGAAAAAAGAAGTTAATTCAATAAACTTAAGTACTTCATAGAACTAGTGATTTGAGACAGCTATTCCTAGGCATTAGAAACAAGCTTAAAAATATTAATATCGTCATAACAACTTCCGAATGACAAAAAGGCCCTGAGATAAAGATCCTATGTGCCACTGTTAGGCTTTCAGTATCTGGTTTGGAAAATTCACAGGTCTAAATGAGGTTTGTAAGATGTCTTAAAAAATTTAAAAGAAACACCTCAGAAAGGTAACAGCCAGAAAACTCTAAAACCTTGCTGGGAGCTTTAAGTGTTTGTGCATGTAGCAGAGCGAGATTTGCAATCCAGGACGCTCTCCGCAAATTAGAGGCATAAATCACTCCTCTCAGGAGCAGAAAAAGGATCACTTCGTTCATTTAAAATACTCCCAGAAGAGGAGCAAATTATAGTATTAATATTCCCTTTCTCCTTCTCATATCTCCCCACCTCACCCAACTGACCAACAACCAAAGCACCCAACAAAATACAGTGAGCACATATTTTAGCCCGAGCTCAAAATCACGTTTTGCCCTTGAAGGAGAGTAACCAAATCATTAGAGGGCATGCTTTTCTCTCTGTACAGAAAACGGCAAAACAAAAGAGGAAGAAAAAGAAGGGTATAATTTTGGAGCTCATTGATTTGAGTAATTCCTTGTTTGTTTTTCTCTGTTCTGAGGACTATTTATTCATTTTACATTACAGGGATTTGAAACCCAAGACGACTCCTCTTTCATCTCCCAATTACTGTCTTAAAGAAGTCCTAACTCATGCCCCCTCTCTCTGAGACAACAATCATGAATTATTTTCTGCCCAGTGACACAGCAGAAAGAGTTATATCAGTATATCTATTACCCTGCCAGTCTAAGAACTCAGAACCTGGCGGTCCTCCCGTCTGAAGGAAGGCCTGTAATTAATTGCTGCTCTGCCAGGCTGAAGAGAGAGAGGAGGTACCCATTTGACTCCTACATCCTCGTGTCTTTTTCAGCTGAAGTGGCTGTGGCTGCCTGTGAGTCCGGTCATGTCAGCATGAGTCAGGCCCGCAGTGGCTACCATTAATTTATCTTTATTTACTAAGCTCTGACAACTCCAGATTCCCTACTTCCTACTCGCTCCTTCCAGTCTACCCTGACCTATTTGCCACTCCGTGATTTTAGCTGCTGCTAAACGGACGCGGAAGGCCAGAGGAAGCCAGAGGAGGAAAGAAATATTTTCTTTGGCCTGAGTCCAAAACAGCTCTTGGATGCCCAGTTTATCACATAGAAGACATATCATACTAAAGAAGGGTAGCAAACCAAATAAAAAAGAAAAAAAAAAAATCTGTGAAAAGATAAAAATCATATATTGCTACATATGTTCTCTCACCTAGACCTAGAGCATTGGGAACAAAGGGAACCCGCACATAAGAGGCATTTTGGGAACATAGTGGAATAACAAAAATTAGTAGTAGTGCAACGTTATACCTAGTTATGAACTATACAGGAAGGACAGATTAAGCTGAAGAATAACAATATCCATACAGTGTCATTAATCCTAAAAAAGTACATTTGTAGTCTCCCTGCAAGCTCATACTTCTGCTTTACAGCACAAATGATGGTTTTCTTTAGCCAGCTCTTTACCACCTTATTGGTTTTGTACTGATCCCCATTGTCTCCATCTATACTAATAGTTTCTGATGAGGCAATACATCAAATTTTGTGCTGAAATCCCCACAGATCATATCTATCGCATTTCCTTTATTACAAAAAAAACCACAAAAGAGTTCTCTTGGGAGAAAAAAAGTAATAATTCTGGCAAAGACTCTTTAGACTGAAGCCACACCACATTTTATCCCAGCCTCAGTTTAATGCCCACGCATGCTTGAACTGCTCTTCATTACTCTTCAAAGCTTCCCAGGTTAAGTAATTTCTCCTTTTCCTTGACCTTCTTAAATTTAGGTGTAAGCAATTCTCCCTCTTGTCCACTACTCGTCTTTTTAAGTTTTCAGACTAGTCAGTTTGTGGAGCCAGTGACAGCCGAGCAAATCTATGCAAGTATAGCTATACTTTGTGCAACTAACCGTGGTGCAGTTGAAACCACGTGGGATGAGGCACGAACCGATGACCTCTGCTGGACTGTACTGGTTTTGTGCAGAGTCCACCCAGGCACACCTGCACTGTGTTCCCAAGATTGCTGTGGACTACCCCTTCATACTTTTCCACCCTTAATCGATTGAGGAAACAAGAACACAGCAATATTGCAGTTGATCCTGCATTAGCACCACACTACGCTTAAACTAGGAAGCTTAATGCCATTACGAAAATAATAAACTTTCACGAGCAAGGGCGCTACGTACGGGATGTGCTTGGCCAGAAACTTACAAGCCAGTGGCCAGGAAATAAGCTCTTTCATTATCTGGGGCATTCCAGCCCAGCACTAATTCAGGTAATGGAAACTGTGACTGAAATATTTACTGTTCTTCAATCGTATCGGATGACATAGAGTTCAACAGATTTATTAAAAATCCTTGCAATTGAGCTGCCATTTCCTTCCATTCAGTATTCCTCTTTCAGTATTCCTCATGAGGGATTTTCTCAACTTCCCCAAATGATACATATTAAACTTTTGTTTGCTGTCACCTCAAATTTGGCGTCATTTATACTACATTTATACTACATTGGTGTCATTTATACTACATAAAAGTATTGGGATGGAGCTTTCTTCACTTTGAAACTGATTTTTCTAATTAATATTTTTAATTAATTTAAATAATCTTTCTATAATGCCGCTTTCT